>OX352774.1:140527581-140537581 GCA_947095535.1 Poecilobothrus nobilitatus | reverse complement strand
TACTTTGGCGGCTTTGATTGGAACACCACCTGCTCTTTTGATTGCCATTATGATCGGTATTATGCTTTTCTTTAATTGTTTAATATGTTTATCCCATTTAAGATTTTCATCTATAGTCATTCCGAGATATTTCATATGTTGAACTCGTTCTACCGTGACACCTCTTGCTTTTATTGTAATTTCATGATATTTTTTCCTAAGTGTTTTGAATATAATATAATATGTCTTTTTGGGATTCATACAGAGACCATTACCGTCCAGCCAATTACCGTATATTTCCATATTTTTATTTAGGTTATTTTCTAGTTGGATTAAAGTTTTAGCCTTACATATAAAATTTGTGTCATCTGCATAAATTGTATACTTTGATTCAAAGTTACACTTTGAGAGATTCGTTACATATAATAAATAAAGAAGTGGGCCCAATATCGATCCTTGCGGGACTCCAGTATTAATCACTAGTTCAGAGCTTACAGTATTTTCAATTCGCATACAATGAGTTCTATTTGACAAATAACTCCTAAATAACCTATTTGCTATACCTCTAATTCCCAAGTCTTCAAGAAAATCTAGTAGTTTGCCATGATTGACAACATCAAATGCTTTACTTAGATCAATAAACATTGCCGCAACATAGTACCCTTCATCTAATGCGTCATGAATTTGGTCTATTGTAACCGACACAGCAGAATCTGTACCACTTCCTTCTATAAATCCATATTGATTCGAATCGAAGCCAATAGTTTGCTTAATAAATGATCTTATTCTTGTATCGATAACTCTTTCATATATTTTACTGATTGAATTTAATAACGATATGGGCCTATAATTTCCACAATCTGTTTTTTGTCCACCTTTGTGAATTGGCACAATGACGGCTTGTTTTAAGCACTCTGGGTAAATTCCATCTGCAAGGCATGAATTTATCATTTTACATAAAATATTCTTGATAATATGTATCAGCTCTTGTAGATCTTTTACAGTAATTTTATCAGCCCCTGGAGCTGAATTTCTATGAAGATTCATAACAATTGTAACAATTTCATGTTCTGTCACGGGCGTTAAATATACTGATCTTAGATTTATGGAATTGCGCATTGTATTTAGCACTCTGCTAGTTCTATTCTTTTTTATGATGTTTTCTCCTATTTCATTAAAATATTTGTTTAGTGTATTAGCAGTTTCAATATCGCTTGTGGTAATTTCTCCATTTTCTTTAATCAGATTACCAATATAGTCGTTCTTTTCATCCTCTTTATTTTTTATTGTGTAATTTACAACTTTCCATAGTTTTCTATTATCATTTCCTGCTTTTTCAATGCAATTGTTAATGTGGCTATTCTTGGCTTCCAGAATGACATTTTTCATCTTTTTCTTATATTTTTCTTTTTTAACCATGTTACTTGGATCTTTTTTGTGCGCTTTATATAACGAACGTCTAATTTTTAATTTGTCAAGAATAACTGGTGTAATCCAATTATTATTTCTTGATCTTATTTCATATGTTACTGTACTGCATTGTTTTGCTTCTTGTATGATTCCAACAAGTTCATCAACTTCAGTAATTTGTTTCTCAGTTAATTTATTAGCAACTCTATTACAGAATTTATGATAGTCTGTTCTGCTATGTGAAAGCTTTAAATAAGGTTTTAATGAAGTTTTTATCATTTGAATACACACTAGGGTACTCTTATGATCAGATATTTCATTATCTTCAATTTTATATGAAATTTTATGTTGATCCTCCATATTTGATATAATATGATCAATTAGCGTATTAGTTGTAGCTGTTTTTCTTGTACTATATGTTTTATTTATGATTTTATAGCCGGAAATGTTTAACATGTCTACATATTTAATAACAGTGGTCGTTTTTTCAAATAAATTTAGATTTACATCAGCAAAAAAGATACAATGTGAGAATCGATCTACCTTTTTTTGTAAATATTCAATAAATAAAGTGCTATTTTCATTAGGAGCTTTATAGAAAGTACCTATTTTTAGTTTAGGTTGCATATTTAACATTTCAATAACAGTGAAGTTATAGCTTTCATCTTTTTCAACTTCATTATATTTAAACTTATTATTGACAAAGATTGCAGTTCCACCTCCTCTTCTTTCATTTCTACAGTTAAATATTGCATTAAAGTTTTGTATGTTGTATGTATTAACCTCATTTTCAAAAATCCACACTTCTGTAAGAACGACGGTATCAATATCTTTATAACTATGAATTAATGCTTCAAGTTCCAGTAATTTTTTATGTCTTATGCTACAAATGTTTAAGTATAAAATATTTAAGTTTCCTATATTTATTTTGTTTGATTCTGTATTCATAAAACTTGTATTATTAATCATTATGGATTACTTATCATATAATCTCTCCAAGATTCTCTGATTTTTTCCAGATGTTCCCTGTACTTATTATCAATGTGCCGCCTGTATGAAGTTAAATCTTTAGCAACCTCTTCATTAGAAATACCTATACTTTCATGATACTGTTTATATAATTTACTTAATTCTTGATAGTCAGTCGGTAGACCTTCCTGGTTGATAAGTACTTTGATGTTTGTTTAAGTTATCCCATTATAACAAATATCATTCTGGTCATAAAAATAAGACAAGTATAATCTCACGTTATTATATATTCTGTGTTCACGAAAACGTGAAAGAGCGTATATACTATCTCCTTTCTCAATCCCATTTTTGGTCATTCTAACTATTGGAGGAATCATTGGATCAATGAAAATGCTTTTTTTGTTTTCTTGAGATGGAATTTTCTTTGTTTCTTCTATGTTTTTACTTAGTGGATTTAATGTTTCTCCTTTAATCCAGTTGCCTTGGTTAGTATCTCTCTTTATTTCAGCGTTTTTATTGCTAACTTTATTCTCAATAGTAATACTTTTTATATTTTTAGTAGACGAATTTTCATGTTTGCTATTAATTTTCGTACTACTATCGGTAATATTATTCGTATTGTTGTTATAACTTGAGCTAATATTTGCGCCATATTTAAAGTTATCACAAGAAGAACTTTTGCTTTTTTGTTTATTAATTTTTGAATTTGTTCTTGTCCAAAATTTAGGAATGTAACTAAATATTTTTATTGCTTTTTCTTTACTTTTGACTTTTATTGCTTTTTCTTTACTTCTAATTTCACTGTTACGAGTAACATGATCTATTGAATTTTTTACAGGTTTATCCATAACAGATTCTTTTTCTTTTTTGTTATTTATATTAATAATGGAATTTTCATTTTGTACATATTTGGTACTAATGAAATTAACTACCTTAACAACTTTCTGTGGTTGCTAGTAACCAATCGTTTTCTTTCTTTGACATAATTTCTGTTGATAAGCTGGACAAAGCTTACTGAATGTTTTATGATTAACATCCACATTTAATCTCAATTTTTCATTGTATTTTACACAATTTATGCATTTAATAATCTCATCATTTTTGCAGTCGCTGGTCTTATGTTGGTGACATTTTAGGCATGTTTCCCTATTCGTGCAATCTGCCGATTTATGGTTAAATCCCTTACATTTATAGCACCTCATAACATTTACAGCATCGAATACTTTGCATCTTTCCCAACCAATACACACTTTTTCATTTTGTAATATCTTAGGAAAGCTCTCCTTATCGACTTGAATCACTGCGTTGTACATTTCCTTGTTAAATTTGTTCACAGTGTGTACCTTTATAACTTTAAGGTCCGACATTTCCATAAAAGGATTTTGTTTTTTCAATTTTTGAACGATTTCCTCGTCACTGAATTTTCTTCTACAGTATCAGTTTCAATTAAAATTGTTCCATTTGTTCTATTTTCAATATTTTTTATTTTAAGATCTTTTGGATCAACCTTTGTATTTAAATCGCTTTTCGTTTTTTCACTTTTTTGTTTGTTTTTTGGCTTAACAATCAACGGTAATTCTTTTTTCATTTTCATTCCAATATTTTTCGTATTTTTTACCATATCAGCAAATGATACAGTTTGACCCACATTTATATTATTATCGTTAATCACATTATTCATTTTTTTGCAGACCTCATCATTTTTTTTTTATTACATTAATAAACGATTCATTCACCTTATCACTTTGTATTCTGAAGACTTCAGTAATTTTTTCCATCTTACGTAGCTCCATTTGTTGTTCACTCTTAATTTCTTCCAATCTTTTCGTAAAACCCGATTCTATGGCTCTCAGTAAATTTATGACTTCACTTTCATTTCTTTTAATAGCAGCTTCAAATTCATTTTTATACTCCTTTAGATGTTCATTATTTTTTGTTACCGCGGCATCCATATTTTGTAGAACCAAATCCACATTTTGTATGTATAAGATGCAATCGTCAAAGATGAATCTTACATTGTTGTTTGCATACACATTATTAATCGTCGATTGATCCAATCCTGAACATTTGCAAGCTTCATGATAAACTTTTTTACACACTCCCGAACATTGAATTCCCGTTTCACCTTTTATTTTAGCTTTGCATTTATTGCAAGACACCATTCTAAAAAGTTTATTTTATTTTATTGTTTTTTTTTTTTTTTTTTTTTGTTTTATATGTTTTGCAACATACAAAATATTTAGCACTTAGAATATTTTTTTTTTTTTTTTATTTAATTGTTTTTATGTTGTATACATAATATGATACATTACAAAAGTTATTTTTATTATTTTTCTGATTTATTTTAAACTTGTGTTGTGTTGGTTTAAAGTAATTTCCGATAATTAAAAACACGTCTGATTAACAGTTTTAACAGTAAAAAAAAAAAAAAAAAGAAAAAAAAAAAAAACGTTACAACCGAATCATTAGCAGGAATTAAAGGATTAGGGCAATCTACGGAATCGTGGGGACCTATTGTTGTCCACATTCTATCCCACAAATTAGATATAGAAGCCAGAAAAAAATGGGAAGATGGCCTAGGTTCTAGTAGAGAGTTTCCAACGTTAGCTCAATTAACAATATTTTTAGAACAACGATTTAGATCTGCAGAAGCTATGAGCAGTATGAAGACATTAAATAAAACTCATGTACATGCTGTCAACATTGAAGGAAGATCACATTGTATTATGTGCAACGATACGCATCGGCTTTTTGAATGTAAGAAATTTCAGTATCTAAACGTTCAACATAAACGATCTTTAGTGGAAAAACATAAACTATGTTTTAATTGCTTACAATATCGTCATGTCTCAAAGGGCTGTTTTCAAAATCTCGCTGTTTAAAATGTAAATTTGCACATCATACATCTTTGCACATTGAAAATACAAAACAGAAGGAAATTTTAACAGCCACTAATGCAGAAAGGGAAAACGACATCTTGTTAGCAACAGCATTAATTCAAGTAGAAAATAAGTATGGAGATTATGTTTCGTTTAGATCTCTAATTAACCAAGTTTCTCAAAGATAATTTATAACTCAAGCTGCTGTGCAATGTTTGAAACTTCCTCGTAGTTATGACAGAACCATCATTAGTGGAATTGGGTCAACTGAAAGGGCTGTGGCAAGGGGTGTGGCTAACCTAAAAATAAAGGAAAAATGGACTCGTAATCATCACCTCATTCAAACATTAATAATACCACAAATTACATGCGATTTACCACACCAAAAATTAAAATCTATCACCAAATTCAACAAGAATCAATCTGGATGATTTAGCAGATCCGACTTTTAACATAAAGGGGACAATTAACATTTTGTTGGGCGCTGATATATTCGACAATATTATAAAAAATGGAGTAAAAGACACACAATCAAGATATCTACCTGCCCAAAAAGCAGCATTGGGTTGGATATTGACGGGGCCGGTACCAATCGAATCAAATTATAAGATTTTTATTTTAATTTCAACTGAATATGTGGATCAATCTCTGAGAAAATTCTGGGAACAAGAAGAAATGGAATACCGTATTGAACCCCCAGTTCAGGATTTACTAGCAGAAGAGATTTATAAACAAGATGTCCAACGTTTACCATCAGGCAGATATCAATTAAGTTTACCGTTTAAATTGATGCCAGCTGCAGAGTTAGAACGTACTCGTTCAAGAGTATTGCAGAGACTATATCAATTAAAACGCAGGTTTAAATTAAATTCTGAGTTAAAGGATGATTATAACAAGGTTATAGATGAATATATTCAGTTAGAGCATATTGAAGAAGTACCACTAAATCAAATCAACAAGGTCAATTACTATCTTCCACATCATGCTGTATTGAGACTAGCAGTACAACAACCAAAACTAGAGTAATTTTTGATGCATCTGCCACATCACCATTTGGAAAATCGCCGAACGATTTTTTATTAACTGACCCAACCATACAAGAAGCTGTTTACGATATCTTAATGCGGTGGAGAAAATATAAATTTGCAATTACTGGGAATATTGAAAAAATGTACCGACAGATATGGTTGAACATCGCGATTTTCACAGAATAGTGTGGAGAAAACATCCAACTGATGAAGTTAAAGATTATGGACTGAAGACTGTAACCTTTGGGGCCGCATCAGCTCCATTCCTAGCAATAAGACCTTTACATGAAGTAGCACAGTCGGTAAAACTAGAAAACCCAAAAATTACAGACATCATTATTAACGATTTTTATGTAGATGATTTAATGACAGGTGCTCATACTCTGTAAGAAGCTCAGCATATTAGAGAAGATCTTAGCAAAACCCTGAAGGAGGCAGGATTTCCGTTACGGAAATGGGCAGTAAATGATAATAATTTATTATTAAAAATATTAGAAACAGATCGGGAATTGTCACTAGATTCGGAAAAGGAAGTGCAAGTGAAAACATTAGAATTGGATTGGCTACCAGCAACTGATGCCTTTTTTTATAAAGGGAGCCAACAAAAGCAGGAAAAGATTCTTCACACGAAAAGATCAATATTATCAGAAATATCTAAACTCTTTGATCCTCTTGGTTGGTTGCAATCAATACTTATACAGGGTAAATCATTATTGCAACAATTATGGCTAACTCAAATTGATTGGGATTGCCCTTTGCCAGATTATTTACAAGATCAATGGAACAACTTACGAAATGATCTTTATAATATTCAAGGAATTAATATACCCCGCTGGATAAACTACGAACTCGGAGATGTAATACAATTATATGGATTTGCAGATGCTTCTATGATAGCTTATGCTGCAGTTATCTACATTAGAATTGAAAAGCCAGATGGTAAAATCATAATCAATTTGTTATCTTCAAAGTCGAAGATAGCTCCGATAAAAACAGTGTCAATTTCACGCTTGGAATTATGTGGAGCAAGTATCTAAGGCATTCAAATGGAGAGATATAAACAAATTTTTTTGGACTAACTCGACAACTGTCTTATCATGGCTGAGCCAACATCCAAATAAATGGAAAACTTATTTAGCAAATAGAGTTAGTTATATTTTATCTAACTCAACACGTTCATAATGGCGCCACGTTCAAAGTAAGGATAATCCAGCCGATATATCATCTCCAGGCATGAGTGCGAGTCAATTAGGACAACAGCAACTGTTGTGGAAAGGACCGGAGTGGCTAAGTCACACTAAAGCCTTTTGGTCACATATAAAATACATGACGGCTCATACTAATTTTGAAGCAAGAACTGTAACTTTAAGCACTGTTGTCAATCTTCCAGAATCTGAATGGATCATCCGATATTCATCGTTTACTAGAATGATTAGATTAACGGCTTTGTGTTTGCGATTCAAGAACAATTCACTCATTCCAAGGGGAAACCGAACTAATTACTTATCAACGGAAGAATTAAGTACAGCAGAAAAAACTTGCGTACAACTCATGCAAAACCACTTTTTCAAAGATGAAATTGAGCAATTAAAAGATTCAAACGGAATCCTCAGAGTGGGCGGTAGATTAGTCCTCGCGCCAATATCATATGAACAAAAACATCCAATAATAATTGATGAACGCTCATATTTAACAATTTCGATTATCACATACTATCACGAAAAATTGTTACATTCAGGCACGCAAACTACACAAACTGCTATCCGTTTAAAATATTGGATTATTGGTGGAATCACAGTAATCAAACGCATATTTCGAAAGTGTTTGGTATGTTTCCAGTCTAATCCTACAATTCAAAATCAAATCATGGGATCGCTACCGGAGAACAGAGTATCACCTGGCAGACTTTTTCATCTGTAGTACTTGATTTTGGCGGTCCAATATTTATTAAATTTAGCCGTGGACGAGGAGCGAAATCGTGCAACGCGTATATTGCACTTTTTGTTTGTCTTTCTATAAAGGCGATACATTTGGAGTTAGTAACAGATCTCACAAGTGATGCATCTTTAGCAGCAATACGCCGTCTCATTGCCAGGCAAGGATTATGTACAGACATTTACTCAGGTCAAGGAACAAACTTCGTTGGTGCTAATAATATTCTAAAGAAAACATAATATCTTAATTCAAGAGATGTACTTGCAAATGAAAAAATTAATTGGCATTTTATTCCACCTGGAAGTTCCCATTTTGGTGGACTATGGGAGGCTGGCATTAAATCAACAAAACGGCTTCTCAAAAAGTTTTAGGTGAACAACTCCTGACATAATATGAAGAGATGGTTAGTCTTTTAACGCAAATAGAATCCTGTTCGAACTCTAGACCACTTTGCTCTTCGAGTAATGATTGCAATGATTTAGAAGCACTTACACCAGGGCATTTCCTTATAGGCCAACATTTGCATGCTGCTCCTGAAACACTTAAGTTACAAGGAGGGAAATGGAAATTATTACAACAACTAAAAAATTAATTTTGGGAGCGTTGAACTAAGGAGTACATAAGTTCATTACAGGAACGACATAAATGGAAACAATCAAAGGAAAACATAAAACTGGATCAATTACTTCTTATAAAGGACGAAAGATTTTCATCAAACAAATACCTATTAGGAAGAATTGTGGAAATACATCCATACATACGTAAGGGTAGTTTCAATAAAAACGATCAAAGGAATTACACAGAGAAATATAACTAAAATATGCCCACTACCAAATGATGAACCAGATGATGATACAAGCAAGATTGTTATCAAAAAATCTCAAGCATCTTCTAAGGTGAATGTAATTTATGGACAACAACTTGTTTCTTGTTATCATTATTCAGCTTAATTTTCGGACAAGATGTAAACATCACACAATTTAGCGCCAAACCCGGAATGTATTTTGAAAACAATGGCAAAATCAAGTTGGTTAGCTCAAAGTGGAAAATTCTTTTGTATTATGATCTAGAAACATACTGGTGGGAACTGAACGAAATTGATAAATGCATTAAAAATTTAGAAAAATGTGTGCAGACCATTTAATAAAAAATTTAACATTTTGTCTCGCTCATGTAAATCATCTTTCTTGTCAATTTCGTCGTCTTCAACAAAATAAAGAAATTCTGTTTACAAATCATGCATTTTACCAAGGAAAAGCAAGAGGAGATTTAAACAATGTGGGAAACATTGCAAATGGTTTATTTGGTATACTCGCTCAAGAAGACGCTCAGAAATATGATCTGCACAAATATCAGCATTAAGGGAAAATGATCAACAAATATATTCATTATTGAAAGATCAAACATCAACAATCAATTCTACTCTTAAATTGATGAAATTAAAGGATTCTCTGATTCAAAATGAATTTAAAACATTAGAGAAAAAACTGAACCAATTGCATAAAATGGAACAGAATGAGATATGAATACTGAGTCCAGTGTTACATTACTTAATGGCTATGAAAAGATACAAGGAAATTCAAGATGAACTTATAGCATCTTATATTAATGCTAAAACTCAAAAACATTATTTATTTTTAACAACCACCGAATTGATTCATCAACTTAATTTAATAAGCAAAAACATACCCTATGGGATACAACTTCCCATTAAAGAGACAGATCCAAATTTCTTACATGATATATTCGCCATCTATTTCAAATTCAACAAAACATTCGCTATTCAACAAAACGACATTA
>OX352774.1:140275081-140510081 GCA_947095535.1 Poecilobothrus nobilitatus | reverse complement strand
CACATCGTGTTTTTTAGGGTACGATTAAAACGTTCTACAATTGATGCTTTTAGTTCTGAATATGTATGATAATGGTTAATTTTATTTTTCCTCATTAAATTTTGAAATTTTTTGTTAAAAAATTCCGTACCTTGATCAGATTGTAAATTTTTTGGTTTTTTACCAGCACGCTTAAAAATATTTTTCATTGCGGTTAAAACATTAACAGCGCTTTTGTTTTTAACCGGTTCAGCATACGCAAATTTGGAAAATGTATCAATAACAGTTAATAAATATTTATATCCCTTATTGAATTTTGCATATGGAATTATTTCAACCAAATCAATTTGCCCAGTATCATTTAAACCCTGAATACCAAGAATATGTTTGCTGCTTTTATATTAATTTTCAATTTGTATTTTAAATTCAGTTTCTTATTAGACACAGATCAAAAATGATTAATTTTATTCAATGATAGCAGGACCATCTGGATGTGGAAAAACAACATTTGTGTCTAATTTAATTGAAAATATTAACAGATTGATTTACCCGAAAATTGAAACAATAAAATGGTGTAACCCAGAAATTTCTGCTATTCCGAACAATATAGATTTTCCTGATATAGACTTTTACACCAGTGGGAATGAAAATAGACCTACTTTAATTGTTTTAGATGACTTAATGTTAGATTCTGCAAATAAACAAGTATGCGAACTATTTACTAAAGGTTCGCACCATCGTAATTTATCTATTGTATTGTTAACGCAAAACGTTTTTCATCAGGCGAAATTTTCAAGAGATATTTCATTAAATTGTAAATATTTAGTGCTTTTCAAAAACCCTCGAGACAAATCGCAGATTTTTCCTCTTGCTAGACAACTATATCCAGAAAATATAAAGGATTTCTTGAAAGTATATAAAGCCAAACGAAAAATTTTAGTTCAACATGATGGATTTTTACCAACTTTAATAGGAACTATATTATCTGGTGTAATAAGAAAATTGCTCAGTAAGACATAATGCAGCGAATGATTGTTATCTCACCAGAAATATTTTGAAAATTTAGCAAATTATTTCAAGATGATAAAAATTTGGATATATTAGATCAAAAAATGAAAAAAGTTTTATATGATAAAAAATTAAAACCATTGCAAAAATGGTACTTATACCGTCAAAACCTCCTCAAATATGGAATTAACAAAAGACAAGCAAAAAGATTACCAGACAAGGCTAATAATCTTACATTTGATGCAGGTGCTCAAACAAAATTCTTTTCTAAACGAAATGCATATACAGAAACTGAATTTCCTAAATACAAATCAACATCAACACAGACCAATTTTGTACCTTTAGTAACTGATGATGTGTTTGAATATGACCCTAAAAAAGAACATTCAGATATGGATATCGATTTAACACATTACGATTTGGATGATGAAAATTCATTTAAAAAATTAGCTCGAACTGAAATGTTGAAAGATGAAAAATTAGTGGGCAATATAATGTTTACATAAGAAACATTGAAAAACCTCTTGAAAAAATCAAAGTAACCAAATCTATAGGTTACACATATTATTCATATAACGATTCGGAATTACATTTGGATGATTGGAAATTTAATTTTTTACCAACGCTTATTAAAAATATAACTCCTAATCCGGGATTTACTCGCAACCAAGTTTTCAAAGAATTTTTTAATGAAGTTTTGACATATATCTCTACTCCTAAAAATTATGATGATGTAACATTTAAAAAAGTGTCAGAATCTAACCGACGCCATTTAATACGAATATCGCAGACATTTGATGAAGATAGTTTCTATATAAAAGTTAATCACAGTTATAATATCAAGACATTAATAACTGAATTATTTCAACAAAAAAAAAATATAAAAAATTTCAAAATAAAATTACCTGAACTATTCAAATTAGCTGTTGCTAATAATAAAGATGAATTGAATGGAATGGTGATGATTTATTCAGATATAGTTGAATTATCTGTTTTTCGAAGTAGCAAAGTGCGTGCATTGAGAGCTATCAACATAGAAAATTGTAGAATACCTACAAATATTGAATTTGAAAATGTCCATTACATACCTATAGAAAAAAATTGCTTTGAAACGATAGCGATTAAAATTTGCAATCAATACGGTGATGGAATAAATTTTGTTTCCAGTTACTATCCAACAAAAATTGTATTACATTTTAAAAAGCATTGATTGCTCCCCAATTGAAACAATATAAATACTACTACTCAATATGATATCCTGTCAAACATGGAAAGAGCTTACGTGAGATATTATTCCTCTCAAGTAGGTGGAGGAATCAACGATATTGGGCCTTTATTACAATTTTATCCAGCTATACAAAAAGGTCGTGGTTTTGGAAATATATTCGGAAGTTTAATTCGTTACTTAAAGCCCGTTTTTACATAAGGTTGGGACTTAATTAAAAAAGAGGCTGTCAACACAAGTAGAAATATTTTTAATGATATATCGTCTGGTGCAAACATAAAAGAAGCTGTAATTGATCAAAGCAAAGACAGCATAAACAATTTACGAAAATCAGTAGTTAACCAACTGCATTCGATGTATGGTGGAAAACGAAGAGCTATAAAAAGACGAAGAACTATAAAAAGACGAGCAATTTCTAAAAAGACACATTTGAAGTCGAAAAAACGACGAAAAAAGCATATTAAAACCTCTGATATATTCAATTAAAAAATGGAATGTATGAAATCTGAACTTGACCTTTTTGCGTCATTACCCGTACAAACAAGCATCTTGCGTTCAGAAGAGGTAGCATACAATCCTTTAGCTTCTTTAGAGGCATCACCGTCAACTATTGAATTTGTTTCACTTGGAAATGGAGATACATATCGGAATTTATCCTCAACCTACATCAAATTTAAAGTTCAAATATTAAAAAAAGATGGATCAGTTTGGAGTGCAAACGATAAAATAGGAACCGAAAATGAAGCAAGGGCAGCTCCGCAGCCGAGTGTTGTAAATAATTTATTACACTCTTTAATTAAACAATGTAATGTAACTCTAAATGGAAAAAACATCACTCCTTCACACTCCTTATACCATTATAAAGCGTACTTAACTACTATACTAAATTATGGTACAGATTCCACATCTGGAAGCATCTGGTTGGGAATTGGATAAACCAAATGTAAATCATTTTAACAATTCTGGTTCTAAATCAAGACAAAAATCATACAATAATTCTGCAATAGCAGAATTAATGGGAAAATTACATGTAGATTTCTTCAATACTTCCAAATTACTTTTAAATAATGTTGACATTCGAATTGCTTTAGCATTAAAGAAATAAGATTTTTTTATTTTCTTTAACGATGCCGATGAAAACTATTTAAAAATTCTCGAAGCTACGTTATACATGAAACATTTAACAATTAATCCTAGTATATTGATAGCACATAATACTGTATTGGAAAAGACTAACGCGAAATATTTTTATACAAGAAGTGAAATCAAAACATTTACAATTCTAACACTTCCAACATATCATTGGATAATATATTTATAGGGCAAATACCAAAAGCTCTAGTATTTTGTATGGTTAATAATGAATATTTCAATGGTAAAAGATCAAAAAATTCATACCATTTCGATCATCAAAATCTCACACAATTTCAATTATATGTGAATGGAGTGCCTACACCAAACTCTGCAATTGAAACAAATATTTCATTGAATAAACTTTGCAATTCTCGTGCATATTTAACATTATTTAGCGGAACAGGTATACATCATTCTGATAGAGGACATCAAATTTCAAAAGAACTATTTTCAAAAGGTTATTCAATACTGGCTTTTGATTTATCAGCAGACGGCTAGGGAACAGATACATGTCAAAGTTTATTAAACCAGGGAGTAGTAAAGATTGAAGCAAGACTGAGTTCTCCATTAACTTCAACATTAACATGTATTGTGTTTGCAGAATTTGATGCTAATATAGAAATTGATAAAAATCGTTAAGTTTTCGTAAACATATAAAAAGGAAGTTCAGGCGACCCTTTCACCTCACTTAAAAATGGCATGTGCTATAGTAGATTTATCGTACTGTACGGATGATAACAATACAATATTTGTAAAAAATCTTGTTGTGGTTGGAATAAAAGAAAAATGTAAAACTATTTCAAAACAATTTAAGTATTAATTGCCAACCAGAGATTTAAAAAGAACAGAAATCAAGAATTTTTCTTTTGGGCATATGGACAACAACAAAACAACTAATAATTTAATAAATTTATTGGAAAAATTCGATATAGTGTTGACAAATGGAAAACTTAAAGTTGAATTTTTAACAGCATACATAAATGGAAATACTCAACTAAATGATATTTCTCATTTACAAAACAATAATGAATACACTTCAGATAGAGAAAATGTTGAAATGTAATAGTGCAACCAGGAAACTATTTAAAGGTGTTTTTGCTGTTGATCAAATACCGAAAAATATTTCAAAACCTGGTATTTTAGTAATAAATACCGATACTTCTGCTAAAAAAGTAACACATTGGCTAGCAATTTTTATATCAGTTCAAGGCTGTGTAGAATATTTTGATTCATTTGGAAATCCACCATTCCACAGTGAGATTGTGAAATTTCTACAAAATCAATCAAAATGTTTTATTTTCAACAATAAACGTTTACAAAATGACTTTACATCAGTCTGTGGGCAATATTGTTGTGTATATTTATGGATGCGATGTAACTGCAAGAGCATGAAACATTTTATTAATTTATTCAATACATCATCCCCACTTTCAAACGATAAAAAAATACAAAGAATGTTTCGTAGAATTCTTAAAAAAAGAAAATGAAACTAAGAAAACTATTTCGAACTAATATAAATATAAATTTTTTAAATATATATTCCATCAGTTTAAAAAAAAATAAAATGGAGTCAACATCAAATATCGAAACATTTGAAAAACAAAGCAAAGGCAACAGCAGCAACAGTAACGAATTACAAGAAAATTTCTTATTAAGTTACATTTATTATTTGGATAAAAAACAAACAACAAAAATACAAATTGGATTTAATGTTGAAAATTTCGCTGCTACAATAATTTTCCAACGTAATCGTAAAGTTATTAGCTAAATGAATTATTTGGAGTGGTATGCATTTTATCAAGATTTTACAAGCAACCAACTCTATAAATTAAATTCAAATAAATTTCCACTAAAATTTAATTATGCTGGAGGAACAATTAAAAAACTTACATTGGAACTAGATGAGTATACCCGATTTTGTCTTATGTTAGACTTTATTCAAGCAGTGATGCCATATAACACGGGAGCCGAATTGAATGTACGAGAATATGTATTAAAATATTTTGAGAGATGTATTGCAAAGAATAAGCTTAAACTGGAACAAGAAGATTTCTATATTCCTATGAATTTGCATATAGATCAATACAACTATTTCTGTCTCTTTTTTTTTTTTTCTTTATTCAAAATAATCTATATTAATACAAAAAAAAAAATTTGTAACTTAAAACTAGTTTTTTAATATTTAAAATACATAAAATGATTTAATGACCTTAGCTTTCGCTGTGCGGTCTTATAAAATTCTACTTGTATATAATACATAATACATTAATATATACCACATAACAACTTCAGGTACCCAAAAAAATGAAATATGATAATAAAATAATATTATTGTGATTTGTAATAAAAAAAAAGACAAGATGAATTAAATGACAAAAAAAAAAAAAAAAACAAACTCATGAATAACAAAACAATACTGTTTCATATGATCTACCTAGAGTAGATCATATGGAGCAAGTTCAGAAATCATTTTTTTAAAGATGCGTATATTGTTTACTAGTTTAATATCATTCGGCAGATCATTATAAATTTTTAAGCAATTATAAAGGCAATTGTTTTTTTGGTTGCTGGTTTTAAAAAGGGTTAGATAAAAATTAGACCTATTTCTCGTATTGTGGTTATGGATGTCAATATTTCTGTTTAAGACGAAGCTATGTCTGATTTGGTTGTTAATAATCTTAAATGCTGTTATGTAAAGTTCGCGGTTACAGATACTCATAAAACTGATATATTTTTCCGTATATAAGCAATCAGTTGGAAATAAAACTGGATAATAATGTATAATTTTTATGGCTTTTTTTTTGTAATATTTAATTTTGCTAATATAATTTGTGGTGCCCTACTCCAGATAGGGTTCAGATATTTTAAATGGGACAATATATACGAACAGTAAATTGGCGAAAAAAATTTTCTTAGTCGTCTTAAAATAAAAATATAAGGAGTAATTTTTTTAATAATGTGATCTACATGGTCACTCCATCTTGACCTGCTGTCAAGCCTTAATCCTAAGTAATTGAAGGTCTTAACAACCTCCAATTTGTTGTTATTTAAATAAAAATCCAAGGAGTTGAAATTTTTATTTTCAAAAACTAAGATTTTTGTTTTGCTTACATTTATAACCATTCTGTGTTTTTCTAACCACTCTATAATAATAATCAAATCATAATTAATAGCATCTTTTAGTTCTTGCTCTGTTTTCACTGCATATTTTAAGACTGCGTCATCCGCATATAATTGGATTTTTCCTTTTAAGTTAAGCCGGGTTATGTCGTCAATATAAATTTTAAAGAGATCTGGCCCTAAAATTGACCCTTGCGGAACACCTTTTTTTATTATTTTTAAATTACTAGTAGAATTACAAACCCGAACGGCTTGTTGTCTATTCTGCAAATATGATTTGAAAAATCTGCAGTGATATCTATCTAAATTTAATTTTGAGAGCTTGTGCAAAAGAATGTCGTGGTCGACACAGTCGAAAGCCTTCTGAAAGTCTAAAAAAACGCAAGCCACGTAATATTTTTCATCAATACTCTTTGAAATAAAATCATTGAGACTAAGACAGGCCACGGTTGTGCTTGAAATTTTCTCAAAGCCGTATTGCTCATCATGAAGGATTTTGTTGTTGTTCATGAAATTATGCATTCGATTTCTAATGATAATTTCCAATATTTTAGAAAAAGCACTAAGAACTGAAATTGGTCTATAATTGGTTGCACTCGTCGCACAACCGTTCTTAAAAATCGGAGTGATAGTTGCCAACTTGAGAGAATCTGGAAAGCTAAAACTTTCAAAAGCGAGATTAATAAATTTGACCAATATGGGAGACAAACACTCTGAAAATCTTTTTATAAATTTAGCTGAAATACTATCATACCCAGTAGAAGCAGAAATTTTGAGTGAGACAATCGCAGAATTAACTTCTCCAATAGTTGTCTCAGTTAATTTAAAATCAGAATGAATAATACGGTGGAAATTATTCAGATATTCATAATCAATTTGATTATTTGGAATATTCAACTCGTCCGCAACATTGACAAAAAAGTTATTCATATATTCGGCAATATCACATCCATTAGCAATTGTAAGATTATTACATTCAAGTGTCTTAATATTGCTTGAAGAAGTATGAGAAGTTTTGTTGAAAATAATCCTTTTATATAGATCCCAGAGTTTTTTACCATTGCAAGGGTCTTGTATGATCTCATCATAGCAGAATTTTTTTTTAGCCTGTATAATTAAACGTTTTACTTCTTGCCTACAATTATTGAACAAATTTCGAACATGTGGATTATTATTTCCGGATGATTATTTTTTTTTGTATTTATAATATGAGTTTCTAACTTTAATTTTGTTTATAATTTCATCCGTCATCCACTCATTTTTTCTTTTAGTTTTTTTCAAAGGAATACTCTTAGTAAACTTTTTTATAGTTTCACTTAATTCGTTAACAAGCGAGTCAAAATTAGTGAAATTACTAAGTCTTTCCCAAATTGCATCATTTGAAATATTTTGATAATCTAAAATTGTTTTCAAACAGACTGATTGATCTGTTATTGGTTTTTGGTTTAAACTTATAAAAAATAATCGATGGTCGGAGAGAGGAGTATCGGATATATAGAAGTTGTATTTTAAATTAATCATATCGGTTATGAAATGGTCAATAACCGTTTTAGAAGAGTTGCCAATTCTGGTGGCGTATTTTACACTCCTCTTGTTATAAATGACAAAACCGTTTGAGAGTAACGTATTAATATAATTACTAGTGGTATGATCAGCATTTATTATATTTATATTAAAATCACCAAGAATTTTATTAAAGATTTTCTAAATTCACTAGTGATTTCATCCAATTTACTTGAAAAATCATTTACATCAGTTTCATGAGATCTGTAAACCGCTAATATATTAAAATTGTGGTTCAATAACTTAACACATAAAAAATTAGATTTGTTAAATTCAGATTTAAAAATTAAGGTACTATTAATATTTTCCTTAACATAAATAGTAACACCACCATAAGATTTTGCACGATTTGAAAAATAAGCCGTGTAACCCGGTAAATTAAAAAATTTGTTCTCTGATTCATGCAACCATATTTCCGACAAAACTACTGCATGTATCTCATATTCAAAACTATTAACCAGAATTTCTAAATCGTATAATTTATTTCTAATACTTTGTATGTTCAAGTAAATCGTATTAAAATTTTTTTTATAATTGCTTTTTAAGAAAATGTTGTCTAACCCTGTAAAGTGACTAACTCTTAAACTATCTTCAATATTTATGTTATCAGATGTTATCATCGTATCGGTAAAACAAAATTATTTTATTTGTCTCTTTTTTAGCATATAATTTGTAAACATAAATATAATTCCTCTTCTTTCTCTTATTGGCTAATTTCTTAATGAAAATATAATTATTAGTATAAATTTGCCTATAAGAACGTGTACATGTGACTATAATTATATGTATAAGATAGATTATAGTTATTATTTTTTTTATTATAGTGAAAATTAATATAGAAATTTCATTTATATGTAATATTTTAGATAATAATATTGTAAAAAATGTATTTAAATTTAAGTTTAAAAGTGATACCAAAAATATTAAATGTAAAAAAAAGCCAAATAAAAAATTTAAATTCATAGTAAAAAATAGAATGTTTGGAATAAAATATGTATATTTATGAATTTTTATGTGAAAATATATTTTTTTCTTTCTTTTGTAGGTTAATTTATTTAAATATATAAAACAGGTTATTGTTATTATTTTTTTTTTGTCATAACCATAATTATTGTTGTAAAGTTTATTGTAAATATTATAAATAATAATATTAAAAGAATAAGTGAAAAAAATTGATTTAACTGATTTAAATGTTGTATAAAAAATAACAAATGTGCAAAAAAGTAAAATAAAAAATGTAAATTACAATTGAAAAATATGTTGTTTAAATAAGTATATTCATAATTCCTTTTTTTGCCATTATAGGTTAGTTTCTTGACAAAACTACAATTTATATAAATCTGCCGATATGAAAGTGCATTAATCAAAGTAAATATGTGGTTAAAATATGTAATTGTCATTTTTTTTTATCACGAAAACAATTGATATCATAATAATTATTTGAAAAAAAATTAATATTATAAAGATAATAAAACTGAATGTAGAAAAGTTATTCAATTCTAAAATTGAAATTGAATCTTTTATGAAATACCATTATTTATGTCTGAAAAAATATATTGGTCAACGATAAATAAAACAAATATTTTTTAAAACCAATTTTTATTATTATATTTTATTAAAAACATATATAAATTCATACAATTTTTTACAGCACATCTTTGCAAATTTTCCGTATTTTGATGGTGGGGACAAATGGTGATGAAATTCCTTAGTTTTTGTAGAGGTGGAATTTTATTATCTAAATTGATAACTTCTACTATTGAATTTGAAAAAAGCCTATCTAAAAATTGCTTTTTTTTAAGACCTTTTACATAAATGATATCAAATGATGTTAAATGTTTCTCTAAGATATTTTTTAATTGTAGATATTCTATAAAACCATCATTCCAATCCAACATATTAATTTTCTTTTTGTTATATTCAATTTATTGTTTAGCATCAAAATTTAATTCTTCAAATGAATATGGTGCTTTAAACATAAATAGCATTGATACAAGAGAACCATCAGATATCAAAGAAAATTCTTTTAAAAAATATTCTCTATTATTTCCAATAACAAATTGTAAATCAACTATAGACCTCCTGCTGCTACTGCTGCTGTTGTTGTTGCTGTTCATTTTATTCTTTACTACTCGTATATATTAAAATAAACCAATAGTGTAATAGCAAACAATAGTAGCAACAGCATTAGCATTTTATTTATACTTTTGATTTCAGCAACCATTTGGTGGGAGGGATACCTAAAGATTATACAGAATGGAAACATTTTTCTCAAATCCTCCGTTAGATCTTCGAATCTTCAAAGACCGTTTCAAAAAAGACAATCTGATCTCATCCGCTTCACTATGGGAGAAAACTTGCTGTCTCTCTCTCTCTCTCTCTCGCAGATTGTTATTATTATAATTTTTTTTTTTTTTTTAATGTTTATTTGTTGTAAATCAACGCTAAAGTCTGGCAACAGTTGACCCGGAAACATGGCGATGATGTCCGTCGCAGCCCTGGGCCCTCAGCCCCTTCGGGCGCTCGGGTACTCGGACGCTGGATACCAAGAGCCGGGAACGTTGTTAGAGCCACTCTTCCGGAAGTCCGTTACCGGAACCGGACCTCCGGAAGTCTGTTGCCAGAATCAGTCCTCCGGAAGTTCGTTGCCAGAATCGGTCTTCCAGAAGTCTGTTTCTAGAACCGGTTCTCTGGAAGTCCGTTGCCGGAGCCGGTCTTCCGGAAGTCTGATGTCGGAGCCGGTCTTCCGGAAGTCCGTTGTCGAAGCCGGTCCTGCTGAAATAAGACATTGATGCTTATGGCTAGTAATAGGGGGTAAATAAAAAAACAAAACAAAATTACTAATAAATATTTTTATTTTAATAATTTTTCTTGAGAATTTATATCTACAGCAGGAATAAGGTCAAACAATGCCATATTCCATCTGTCCTTGTCACGTCCCGTAAATTTAAAATTAAAATAAGTACTATTTAATTCAGCCAATTGTGACTGAGTTGTTACCTTTTTGGAGAATCGCTCTGGCATGAAAAATATAGTGATTTCCTTGCTCAATGGGTCTTGGACTTCACACAGTATCACTGTTTATCCTCTTTTCGTATCTAAAAATCTCCAAGATACCACCTCATACAATTTATCTTTTATCAAAAAATCAATGTTTCGGTATGGTTCATTTTCACCCTTCCCCAACGAAATTTAGTTTTCAATAAAAGCCTGCAAAATTATATATATATATATATATATTTATATGTAAATAGATATGTAAAATAATATAGAATTAATTTAAGAATAAGAAAAAAAAAAATCTTACCTTTTTAGCACATTTCCAAAAAAAATTTGAAAAAATGTGCTTATTAGTTTCACTCTGTCCGTCCGTCCGTCTGTTTACAAAACTTCTACACCGTTAAAGATAGAGAAAAAATTTTTTAACCATGGGTAGGTCTCATAAAAAAAATAATTTTGTGGAACAACTTTTTCATGTAGCCCCACCCATTACGGAGCTACAGCCACTCAAACTTTGAAAAAGCCCTATTTTTAAATGCATATATCTTATGTTCTGCTTAAGATTTTTTCAATCTGAAAACGTCATTCGACAGGCAGTTCTTTTATCTTTGTAAATTGATATCAAAATTATACATTTTTTTTAAATTTAGTATTTAAATTTACCGTTATGTGAAAACCAAATTTTGCATGATTTTTCTACTTTCATAACTCCGGTACGCTTCTAGATAGAAGCTTGAAATTTTAAGGCAAGAAAGAACTTTTAGAATTAGTATAAGTTTGCTCAGAAATTTTTTTGGACCATCCCCTGTTTATGAGCTGTTAGGGCTTAAAAATTGAAAATTTTCTATTTTTAAACACCTGTAACTTAGGAACCTGTACATATTTTACTTCTGCACTATATAAAAATTAAAGCTACAATAATATATTTTTACGTTTGTTAAAGGTTTATTTTAGTTGTAAAGGGTTCCAAAGTTGCAGCTCTTCAAAATTTCGAAAAAGCCCCATTTTCAGATGTATATATCTCAGACTCTGCGTAATAGTTTTACAATCTAAAACCGCCAGAAGATCGAAAATTTTATTATCTATATAAAACAGTATCAAAATTATGTAATATTTTGTAATTTACTATTTAAATTTACCGTTATCTGAATACCACATTTTGCATGAAGTTTCTTTTTTCATAACTCCGGCACGCCTTTCGATAGGAACCTGAAATGAGACAAAAAAGAACTTTTAGAATTAGTATAAGTTTCCTCAGAAAATTTTTTGGTAGCGCTCCTTCTTTAAGAGTTATAACGCCTCTAAAATTGAAAATTTGCTATTTTTAGACACCTGTAACTTAGGCACCTGTAAAAATTTTTCTTCGGCAAGACATGAAAATTAAAGGTTCAATAATATTTTTTTACGTGTGTTAAAGGTTTTTCTTAGTTATATAGCATTCCGGAATTACGGTCCCTCAAAATTTCAAAAATGTCCTATTTTCAAATTTTTTGTTATTACATGAAATTTTCAAATTTTTGTGTAAGTCACACTTCTAAACAGTTTGTATTGAGTTTTGGAAATGTGCGCTTTTAAAAACTGTTGGTTTACATTCTACCTTGTTTATATTGGTTTTTTTTTTTTTTTTTTTGTGGTTTTTTTCAATATGAACTGATTTTGTTTTTGAAAATAAGTTAATTAACATCAGTTTATATACATTTGTAAAATATTATAGAAGAAGGAGAAAATCATGCCTCCCCACCTACTATATGTTTTTAACATGATATGTATCCAATATCAATTTATTTGTAATTATAATGAACACACATCTAACCACAAATATTACACATTAAATATTTATGAATTTATTACACAATACCTGTTGCAACTTTTTCAATGTATAAATTAGTTGTTATTAAAATAAAATATAAAATGTAATGTAAACATCATTGAAAGACATTATAAAAAAAAAACATTGATTTGACTATTTACTCATTAAACATATGTGTGTTATTAACACACTTAACACTTTTAACACACAAACAAACATATACATGTCCCAGGCAGCACATTTTTCATTTAGTAAATTTGTTTTCTAATATGATGCAACATTGGTTAGTACATATTTATTATTATTATTTTATAATTTAACAGAGTAAAGAATAATAAAGCATAAATAAATTAAGTATTTGTCAAGTTGTTGTTGTTTCATTCATTTATATTGATTATTGATTTTGTGGTTAAAAAACGTAACTACCTAAACAAAAAAAGTTGCAAGTTTGTTGCATTCATTAGATATTCATTAGATACACAAATTAATTTTGTAAATACATATGGAAGTTAGACATACATTTTTTTTTTTTTTTTTTTTTTTTTTTTTAATTTTACAGGTTTTAAATGTTTATTTTTTTTTTTTATTGAAAATTAAATATTTCTTTTACTTTTTTATATAGTGTTATGATAAAATAATATAAAAAATTTTGTGTAAATCTTAAATACTTCGACATCTATTATGAAAAGTGCAAGTGCAATTTTCCACATCATGACTTTGTTGGTATATAGTTTCAATTTTGTAATAATTTGATTAATATGCAACATTGTAGTAATTCATTAGAAAAACTCAATATTCCTTTTATGTTCTGATATGTTATATATATATATACATTCAAATTATGCAATCAAGTTAGTTTCGGTTTATCTATATAGAATTAGAAAAATTTGTATATATATACAATTAACTTCTTGAGTTTACGTGTGAAATCACTAAATTTAAGATTAAGCTAAAGTCATTTATGGACTAAATTAATATTGTTTTAATATAAGAAAAGAACACTAACAAAAAAAAAAAAAAAATGAGTTCAGAAAACAAAAGAATTAAATTGTAATGTGATAAATGTGAAAAAGTGTTCACAAGATCTGACAATTTAAAAAGACATAAATGTGAAACACAATTAAAACATAATTGTGAAATACGTAAAAACTCATTTAATAGAAATGATAGTTTATTAAGACATAAAAAGATACATCAAAAAAATTTGGAAAATGTAAAATTTTGCAGTAAGTGCAAATCAAATGTTACTACCACTTTGTGGAACTACCACATCCGAACAAATAAACATAAAAGTAATGCAGCAGAAGTAATTAGATCTAATATTAGACATATTGATGAGTGTTTTCAAAATATAATAGAAACGTTTATTAGAGATAATAATGATGAAAGCATACTAAACCCATCCAACTTTCTGGAAAAGGCTCAGACCGATATAATTGAATTATTGATGCAATCATTAAAAAAGCACAACGCTATAAAAGTAAATCTTGAGCTTTTTGGTGAATATATAAAGCCAACAGAAGAAGAGTTTGAAAATATATCAATCAAATCTTTTCAAACTCGAAAGTTTAGTATTACACAAGCAGATGATCTTAATGACTTTTTTCAAAAGGCTAAAGAATTTATTCAACAACAAGCAGAAGACTTCCAAGAAAAAGACAGTGGTTGGGCGTTAATCAGGATTTTACATATTGCAATAAATATCAATAAATTTGAACCAATACGTGTGTCTAGTTATATTAAACTACCGAAAAGCATAGAAGACAAAAAAGCATTCGTTAATATTCAAAATAAAGACAACTTCTGTTTCAAGTGGTGTTTAGTATCAGCTTTACAAACTTGTATTCAAAATGCTGAACGAACATCTTCATATAAACTTAATAATATTTCTTTACCCATAGTCGAGCTAGAGTTTGGTCATGTACAACAGCTTAATTTTAGCACTATGCAATTTCCAGCTAAATTGAACGAGTTAAATTTATTTGAAGAACTAAATAGTGAAATAAATATTAATTTGTTTGGACTGGAAGTTATTAATAAAAAATATGAGGTTGTAGGACCATTCTATTTAACAAAATCAGAAAAAAAATACCATGTAAATTTATTGCTATTGGAAAAGGATGATAAATTTCATTTTGTTTATATTAAAAATTTATCAAGGTTAATAAGTAGTTCTGTAACAAAACATGTACATGAAATTTATATTTGTAATATGTGTTTGCAACATTTTCATACATTACAACAGTGTGATTTACATAAAATTGAGTGCAATAAAGTCGTTACAAAACTTCCATCTATTGAGGAAAATACACTCGAGCTTGAAAATTATCAACAACAATTAGAAACACCTTTTGTTATTTATGCTGATGCTGAGAGTATTTTACAACTTATTGCAACATGCAGTTCTAATCCAATGATGTCTTCAACAACAAATATTCATCAACATGTTCCAGTAGCTTTCTCCTACTACATTAAATGTTCTTTTGATGATAATCAAAGCTGTTACAAAGAGTTTGTTGGAGCTAACTGGGCTAAGGAATTTGTCATATCGTTAACAAAAACATGTAGTGAATTATATAAAAATATATTTATGATGCCAAAGCCAATGAATCTATTAACACTTGATGAGCAGCTTCAACAATTAATTCAGGAAAATTGTCACACATGTGGTAAGCATTTAGCTTTCAATGATAGAATTAGACACCATTGTCACTTTACTGGTAATTATAGAGGATCATATTATTCATCATTCTAAATGTAATTTATTATATAGGCGGTCAAATTTTTTTCCTATATTTTTTCACAATTTTTCCGGTTATGATTGTCATCTTTTATTTAAAGAACTAAACGATGTGAATGGACATATTGGTGTCATTCCTTTGAATAAGGAACGTTATATTTCATTATCTAAAAAAATTACAATAGATAAAAGCCATTCATTTTATTGACGTTTTCTCGATAGCTTTAGATTTATAGCTTCTAGCCTTGATTCTTTATGTAAAAATTTAAATGAAAACGATTTGTTTCATATAAAAAAAGAATTCAATAATAATGAAAAAATTAAACTTATGACTCGAAAGGGAGTTTTTCCCTATGAGTATTTAAATTCCATTGAACGACTTGACGAAAGAAGCTTACCTTCACAAGAAGCTTTTACCAATCATATGACAAACACATCATGTTCTGATGAAGACTACCTTCATGCAATTAATGTATGGAATACGTTTGATTGTCAAAACTTATGGGACTATTTAAAACTTTACCTTAAAACAGATGTGCTTTAACTGATGTTTTTGAAAACTTTCGAAAAATATGTTACAAAATCTCTTTAGATTCTGCAAATTTTTATACTACCCCAGGTTTGTCATGGGCAGCTATGTTAATATTGATATTGATATGTATAAATTCTTTAAAAAAGGGATACGTGGTGGAATTAGTCAGTGCTCACTTAGACATTCAGTAGCAAATAATAAATTCATGGGAGAATCTTATAAAAGAAACGAACCTGCCAAATAGTATATGAAGACGCTAGCAATTTATATAGATGGGCAATGATCCAATATTTACCACATATAGACTTTCAGTGGGTTGACGTTACTGAAAATATTGATGTGCTTTCAGTTGCCGATGATTCGGAAACTGCTTACGTTTTAGAAGTGGATTTAGATTACCCACAACATTTACATGATTTGCACAATGATTTTCCTTTTTGTGCTGGAAACAAAGTTCTGCCAACAGGTAAAATTCCCAAACTCTTAGTTGACTTAACAAACAAACACAAATACATAATCCATTATCGAAATTTAAAACAGTGTCTTCGAAACGGTTTAATTCTTAAGAAAATTTATAAAGTGCTAAAATTCACACAAAGCAATTGGTTAAAAAAATATATTGATTTAAATAACTCACATAGGTCAGTTGCTAAAAATGCTTTCGAAAAAGATTATTTTAAATTAATGAATAATGCCGTTTTCGGTAAAACCATGGAAAATGTAGATAAAAGAAAAAATATTAAAATAGCTACCTCTTGGAAAAGTCAAGGAAGACATTTAGGTGCACGAACATTAATAGCAACACCAAATTATCATAGCCACTCTAGATTCACTGAAAACTTGATAGCCGTTCAGTTTAATCATACAAATGTATATTATGATAAACCTATATATTTAGGATTTACTGTACTAGAACAATCTAAAATACTTATGTATGATTTTCATTATGATTACATTAAACCTAAATATGGCAGTAAAGTCTTTTTAAATTATACAGCACTGACAGTTTTATTTACACTATACAGAAAGATGATTTTTACGCTGACATATACAGTGATATACCACAACGTTTTGATACATCCGATTATCCATCTGACAATTTATTTAATTTCCCTCTATTGAATAAAAAAGTTTTTGGTTTTTTTAAAGATTAATTTAATGGAAAAATTGTTTCTGAATTTATAGGATTAAAATCTAAAATGTATTTTCTTCAAACACATGAAAATAAAACTGTTAAAAAAGCAAAAGGAATAAAAAAATATATTGTCAATAGTTTAACGTTAGATAACTATAAAAATTGTTTGTTAAAAAATGAAGTTTGTTTAAGAGAAATGAAAATATTTAGATCACATTTACATACAATTTATACACAGAATTTAAATAAAGTAGCTTTAAGTTCATTTAAGTTAAGTTCATAATAAAAGATATGTAATCGCAGATAAAATAAACACATATGCTTGGGGGCATTATGCCATTGAGCAATAATTGTAAAAAAAAAAAAAAAAAATCAAGTTTTTCTTAGTTTAATTTTAATAAAAAAAATATAATTTAAAGATCAATAAAAAGAAAAAAAAATTATATATTATTTAAATCAACAAGAACAAACTTGTTTTTTATTATTACAAAAAAAAAAAAAAATCGAGTCTTAAGTGTGTTCAATAATTTTTAGCTTAGCGAAGTTTTTAAGCTGTTGAAAACTTTAAATAAGAGACCGGAGACAAATAAAAAACGTTTCTTAAATATAAAAATATATAAATTGACAGTAAAAGTTTAGATAAAATTCAAATTTATCTGATTATTTATATTTTAATTTAACTATAAAACTTCTCAAAGTTCATAATATTTCATTATATTTCAACCGTTTAACTCAAAACTTTTATTATTTATTTTATAAATAATATATTTATTATAACAAAACATTTCATTTCAAATTATTTTGTATACATTTCTTTATGTACCTATTCAAATCAAACTTTTTTTTCAAGTAAATATTAAAGTTTAAACTTTAATCATAATGAATTTTGAAAACTTTTCATATCTTTACCTTACTAATTTTTTTGCTTAAGGTTAGGAGGACTTAAATTGTTATAATAGAATATAAATTTTACGTTTGGTAAATATGTTTAAACTTTAATAATAATTTTGTATTTAAACCAAACTTTAAAATTTTTAAATAAAACTTTAAAAACTTTTCATATTTTTATCCTAATTTAAAATATTCAGCACTACAGCTTTTTAAATTTAAAATATCAAAGACACAATCTTTTTTACCAATTTTGCATACTTTTTGGACGATCGTATGCAAATAATTTTTTTGCATACTTTTAGGAGGACCAAACGCTTTAAAAAAGCTTCTCCTGCACCAGAACCGGCATAACCATACTAATAATAATAGTAATAATAATAATAATAACACTAATAAAAATTATAATAATGACAATAATTATAATAATAATAATAATAATCAAATATTAATAATAATAACAATAATAATAATAATTATAATAATAATAATATAAAATAATTAAAATAATAATATAATAATAATATAATATATATATATAATAATATATATAATATATAAATAATATATAAATAATAATATTATTAATAATAATAATAATAATAATAATAATAATAATAATAATAATAATAATAATAATAATAATAATAATAATAATAATAATAATAATAATAATAATAATAATAATAATAATAATGATGATAATAATAATAATAATAGTAATAATAATAATAAGAATAATAATAATAATACAACTAATAAAAATAATAATAATAATAGTAATAATAACAATAATAATATTAAAATAAATAATAAAAATAATAATAATAATAACCATAGTAATAATAATAATTATAATAATAATAATAAAAAAAATATAAAAATATTAAAAATAATAAAAATAATCATAGTAATAATAATAATTATAATAATAATATTAAAAAAAATAATAATAATAACAAAAATAATATAATAATAATAATTATAATAATAATAATAACAATAATAAAAATAATAATGACAATAGTAATAATAATAATAATATAAATAATAATAATAATAATAGTAATAATAATAGTAATAATAATAATAATGTAATAAAAATAATAATAATGTAATAATAATAATAATTATAATAATAATAATAATTATAATAATAATAATAATAACAATAATAATAATAATTATAATTGTAATAATAATAAAAATAATAATATTTATAATAATAATAATAATAATAATAATATTAATAATAATAATAATATTTTAATAATAATATTAATAATAACAATAATAATAATAATAATTATAATAATAATAATAATAATAATATAAATAATAATAATAATAATAGTAATAATAATAGTAATAATAATAATAATGTAATAAAAATAATAATAATGTAATAATAATAATAATTATAATAATAATAATAATAATAATTATAATAATAATAATAACAATAATAATAATAATTATAATTGTAATAATAATAAAAATAATAATATTTATAATAATAATAAATATAAATATAATTATTATTATATTGTTATTATTATTATAAGGAGCAGCCAGCTCCTGGAACAGAAGGTTGCATCTGAGCTGACTGTGACAGTGTCGAATTGAAGGCGAACTGTTTGCCAAATATGTTCGCCTTCTCTTTAGAATCTGATACAGTTATGTTATTTTTATCAATAAGTGGTGGAAAGGAAGACCCTCTAACGTCTTCCTTTAGACTTTTGGCAAATGACCAAAAAGATTTGCTGTGCTTAGGCATGTGGATTATTTTACGTTTCAACTTTTGGTTGAACAAGAATTTTTGCTTATTGATAACTCTCTTGCATCTGTTTCTCACCGCTAGATAGTTGGCTCTGCAAGCCTCCGACATATTGTTTTGGTACAGTTTAAAAGCCTCCTCTTTTCTAGAAATGGCTTCTTTGCAAATACGATTAAACCAAGATTTGGGACTCCTCTTAACAGATTTCATGAAATGAGGGTTGAATTAGCTCATTCCAAGCCAAATAGTTTCACTAATCGCATTTGCACCAAAGTTAACATTTCTGTTGCGGAAGCAGAATGACCAATCAAAGGCTCTAAAAAAATTATTAAGGCCCTCCCAGTCACCATAGCTGTAACGCCAAACTAATTTTTTGGGAGGGGACCTTTGGCTGGAGATTGGGCTTAACCGGAAACTAGTGTTAACCAAACAATGGTCGGAATTACCCAGGGGGCAACCAACTGAAACCACATATTTTACAAGGTGTGTGGTGAGAAACAGATCCAAGAGGTGACCTACATGATCAGCACGGTCCGGGATCCTAGTGGGATTTTGGACAAGTTGAGAAAGGTGGAACAGTGTGGAGAATAGTTCAACTTTTTTCCCAATTGAGCTTTGACTTTGAGGGAGATGTTGCTAGAAAAATGAAGCCAGTCCCTGTTATGAATGTTGAAATCTCCCGCCAGAATAATTTCAGTTTCTGGAGATGCGTCCAAAATTTCATTGATCTGGTAAACAGTGGACCAAAAGTTTTTTTTTTAACATAAGTTCTTATTTGTTTCCTTTTGAACTGAGTTTAATGACATATAATGATCTTTCTAAATTTGTTTTATTATTTTCAGATTTTGGAAGCTTCCGAACGAGCACCAGAGCAAATGAGATTATCTCCAAAACCAACAGAGATATAACCTTTAAATTTGGCAGAGTGGTGTTCTTTCATGTTTTATTTAAGTCTCTGAAATTTGAGAGGATTTGGTTCATGCGTTCGGATCTTGGAAGCTTCCGAACGAGCCCCAGAGCAAACGAGTATAACTCCACAACCAACAAAGATAGAACCTTTATTTTTAGTACAAGAGTGTGCTGTTATGCTTCCCTTTCTATAAAATTGGAGACTGACATTTGAAAGAATTTGAACCATGGGTTCGTATTTGGGAAGCTTCCGAACGAGCCCCAGAACAAACGAGATTATCTCCAAAACCAACAAAGATAGAAGTTTTAAATTTTTTAAAATTATGTTCCTTCCCGTTTGATTTATGTCTCTGAAATTTAAGAGGATGTAGTCCATGGGTTTGGAATTTGGAAGCTTCCGAACGAGCCCCAGAGCAAATGAGATTATCTCCAAAAACAACAAAAATATAACGTTTAAATTTGGCAGAGTGGTGTTCTTTCATGTTTTATTTAAGTCTCTGAAATTTGAGAGGATTTAGTTCATGGGTTCGGATCTTGGAAGCTTCCGAACGAGCCTCAGAGCAAACGAGTATAACTCCACAACCAACAAAGATAGAACCTTTATTTTTTGTACAAGAGTGTGCTGTTATGCTTCCTTTTCTATAAAATTGGAGACTGACATTTGAAAGAATTTGAACCATGGGTTCTTATTTTGGAAACTTCCGGACGAGCACAAGAGCAAACGACCATATCTCCAAAACCAACAAAAGTAGAACCTTTAAATTTAGCACAATGGTGTTCTGGCATGTTTTCTTTATGTTCCTCAGATGGATTCTTGGGTTTATGTTTCTGAGATGGATGGATGGGTTCCTGAGATGGAAACTGAAATTTTTTACAAGGGCGCCAAGCATATCCCAAGAGGATGCCTCTTTTACGTTTCTGAAATTCGAGTTGAATAAGACAGAAAAGGAGAGAAGTTCAAGCAGCTGCAAAAAAAACTTATGGATTTTTAATTTAATTCAAATTATTCAGGTGTAGGGTATTAATAAGTCGGTCGCATCGACTTACTGTTACATTTACTTGTTTTAATTAATCTTAGCCTAAGCTGTCTGATCTTATTATTTTAAAATAATGGAATAAAAAAAAAAATATTCTTAAAATATTACAATAGTGATGTTTTTAATTTAATTTAGTATTATAGTTTTGTTTAGAACGAAAATTTTATAATAATAATAAAAAAATATTAGAATATTATTAATATTATAGTATGTATAATATGTTATAAAGATATTTAAATAATAATCTTTTAAAAATAGGAATGCTTAATTAGCTTTTTTATAAAATTATATAGTTATAATTCTTATTTTTTTATTTTCTCTTTTATTTTTTTTATTGCAATCATTTTCTTTTGTTCATTCATTTGGTGCTTAATACTTATTATTAACTTTTACCTTATACAAACTTATATTATTAGGTATTACTTATTATATTACGTTTAACTTTGCTTTTAAAAATTATTATGGAATCAATTTCTTTAAGTTCAGATGGCAGATCATTAAATGATTTTAAACACTTATATAAGCAGTTATTATTCTGCTGATTTGTTTTGAATAACGATAAATAAAAATTCGACCTATTTCGTTTATTGTGCGTATGTATGTCTATCATTCTGTTTAAAATGAAATTGTGCTTGATTTTATTATTTATTATTTTGTATGCTGTTAGATACAACTCACGTTTACATATATTTTCAAAGCTTATATATTTATCTGAGTACAATAAATTTGTTGGATACATTAGTGGATGGAAGTTAATAATTTTAATACACTGCTTGTGTAATATATCGAGCTGGTTTGTTGACTGGCACCACTCCATATCGGATTGAGATACACCATATGTGACATTATATACGACGAATATATTGTGTATTATTCATATGTAGAAATATATTTTCGCAATCTACGTAGTAAAAAGAGCATCGGTGATATTTTTTTCATAATATGCTGGCCATGGTCAATCCATTTTAATTTTTTGTCAATTATAAATCCTAGATAGTTATAGCTATTTACTGTTTCAATTATTTTTGATTTATAATAAAAATTTTCTACATTATACGTTTTGTTGCCTAGCAGAAGAATTTTTGTTTTTTTTTATATTTAAGCTTAGCTTATGTTTTGTGATCCATAATTCAAGTATATTTGGATTATATTCAATGTGTCTTCTTAACTCGCTTTCGGTTGTAGCTGAATATTCAATTACTGCATCGTCGGCATTCAATTGGATTGTACATTAAAGCTTTAAGCGAGATATATTATCGATATAAATTTTAAAGAGATCCGGACCTAATATGTATCCTTGAAGGACACCTTTTTTAATTCTAAGGTCCTCGCTGAAAACGTTACCTATTTTGACTTTTTGTGACATATTGGTTGAATATGATTTAAAAAGTTGTAATGATTTTGAGGGAAGTTAAGATTGGCCATTTTCAGCAAAAGTATTTCGGGGTCGACACAATCGAAACCTTTTGTAGATCTAAAAATATACAGGCTACAAATTTGCTATTATCAATGTTTGTGGTTAAAAAATTAGTAAGACTAAGACATGTTGCTGTGGTGTTTGAGTTACTTTCAAAGCCAAACTGCTCTTCATGTAATATGCTGTTATTAGAAAGAAGTATGTGAAGTCGGCTTTTTATTATTATTTCAAATATTTTTGAAAGTGGATTTAGGACTGATATTGGACGGTAATTTGGTGGGTTTCTTGGTGTACCTGTTGTATATATAGGAGTGTTTATTGCTAATTTGATGTTTTGTGTGAAGACTGAATTTTGTATGGCGTTATTTATTAATCTTTCTATTGTTGGAGCTATTTGAGATGAAAATTTTTTTAAAAATTTAGTAGAAATATGGTCATGACCAGTAGCCGCAGTGGATTCAGCTTGTTAATTATTTGTTTTATCTCGTCTTCATTTGTTATATCTAAGCTAAAATATTTGTGTATGTTTCTTCTTGTAGTACTTAAGTACTCGTAATCTAATGGGAGAGATGAGGTATTAATGTCATCAGTTACGTTTACGAAAAATGAATTCAGTTTGTTAAGTTACTTGCACCGCTAAATGTTTCATTATTAATCTCTAAGGATTTAACATCTGTGTTAAATCTATGACAATCTGTATTATAAATTTTTTTTTTTATAAAAATTCCATAAATTTTTTGAATATTTAGTTTCTAAATTGAGATCTTTTGAGAAGTAGTTTTTCTTAGCTTGGATAATCATTTTGCTCACTTCAAGTCTCGTTGTTTTATATAGATCAAGAACTCAAGTGTTATCTTTATATTTGCAAGAGTCTCTGTAGTACGAGTCTCTTAGACTTATTTTATCTAATATTTCTTTCGTCATCCATTTTTGCTTGAGTTTCCCTTTCTTTACCGCGATTGTTTTGGTATTCTTTATTATAATATGATGCAGATCGGCGACAAAGTGATCACAATCAACATACGAGTCAAGTTGTGACCAAAAATATTCTAGTCGAATTTTGTCATAGTCTAGCACTGCTTTTTTTTTCTACTTCCTCTTTTATTATGGGTTTGAGATTTATATTAATCAAAAACATTTCATGGTCAGAAAGAGATGTACTTGTAATTACAAAATTATATTTGTAACTGACTAAATCGGTAACCAAGTGGTCAATAATTCTTCTTGTCGTTTTGCTTATTTATGTAGCATATTCCGAAGACTTTGAATATTAATGCATATAATATTTAAATTTGTTTTATTATTTGTAAATGACTTTAGGTTGCGTACGCCTGAGTCATAAGACTGATCTATGGTATTATAATGGAGCATTACTTAAACTGTGCTTAAAATAAAAGAAAAAATGATTTTATTGTTGTTGTAACTTGTAATATAATGGATGACGATAAGAAAATAACAAACAAAAAAAAAAAAAGAACTTATGTTTTTACTGTTATGGTAAAAACAAAATTAAATTTTAGTAAGAATGATAAACATGATTCTGATAGTAAAAATTTCAGTATAAATTTCAGTAAAAAAAAAAAAAAATTAAATTACGTAAAGCAAATATAAATATATCTATAATATAATACACAAGATGTTGGCGAAACCTTGCCAACATGTAAAAAAATATATTTTATATCTATAATAAAACACTCACACTGAATGTAAACTAAACTGGCAATGATGATATTTCTGTATATTTATTTAATAAGTTAAAATTTTATTACCAAAGACACAAATCTTTGACTCAAAGTATTATCAAGAGACATCAAGAGACCGTTCATTAAAAATATAAATAAATTTAGTAAATATTATTACCAGAGAACCAATTTTCCACTAGAGGTATTATCAGACACAAACCGTTCATTAAAACTGAGTACAGTCAAAAAAGGAAAAGTACATAATTAAAAAACACACATTTTCAATAAAAATAAATTCAGCAAATTTTTAATTTTTAAATTTGACCACCACATCCATTATGAACTGGTCGCAGCGGTAAATTAAAAATAAATTATTAATCTTCTGTTGGCGTTTTCAATCTTTTGAAACGAAACGGCGTTTTGAAAAAAAAAATAAATAAAAATAGGTACTCTTAATAAAATTAAAACGCCTGAAAGTGAAAAGAGCAAAGTTTATAGTAAGTCTCATATTTATAAGAAAAAATAATAGGCCGATTTTATTCTTGATTTTATTTTCATTAGTATAAAAGCTGGTAAAAGCTTCGTAACAGACTTTAAAATAGTTTTGTTTATTTAGGTTGAAATTTAGATTTTTAACATAAAACATAACATTAAAAATATTCGAAATTTTTTTATTAATATAAAATTCGGCAGACTTAAATAATTATATTTCATAACAGAAGTCTGCAACTTACCAAATATTATAGAAATGGATATTTTTCTTAAAAAAAAAAAAAGTAACATAGAAAATATCATTTTAGAAGCCTTCTCTCACAATAGATTCATAATTTTGTACTAATTTATTATTAGACCATTAATAATATTGTTAGCCATGGAAAAAAATAAGATTTATTAATCAGATCAGATAATATAATACCAGGAATTAATGATTGAATTTCTGATAATATACATAATATTATACACACAAGATGTTGGCCAGATCTAAAATTAAACCACTCACACTGAATATATATAAACTAAACTGGCAATGATGATATTTCTGTATATTTATTTAATAATTTAAAATTTTGTTATCAGAGACACAAATCTTCGACTAAAAGTCGTATCAGAGACACAAACTTTTACTTTTTAAAAAGTACTTTCGACACAAAATTGAAAGCAAATTTTTAATTTTTAAATTTGACTGCCACATCCATTATGAACTGGTCGCAGCGGTAAATTAAAAATAAATTATTAATCTCCTGTAGGTAGTTTTCAAATGACTCTTTGTTTTGAAAAAAATAAAAATACTCTTAATAAAATTAAAAGACTTGAAAGTGAAAAGAGCAAAGTTTATAGTAAGCCTTATATTTTTAAGAAACAAATAATAGGCCGATTTTATTGTTGATTTTGTTTTCACTATTATGAAAGCTGGTAAAAGCTTCGCAGCAGACTTTAAAGCAGTTTTGTTTATTTAGGTTGGAATTTTGATTTTTTAAGCTGCATTTTTGATATAACATAAAATATTCGAATTTTTTTATTAATATAAAATTCGGCCGACTTAACTAATTATATTTCATAACAGAAATCAGAAACTTACTAAATATTATAGAAATGGATATTTTTCTTAAAAAAAAGAAAAAATAACATAGAAAATATCATTTTAGAAGCCTTCTCTCACAATAGATTCATAATTTTGTATTAATTTATTATTAGACCATTAAATTAAAAAGCTGTCGAAAACAACCGTCACAAAAAAAAAACCCCGAAAATTTATGAAATTTCATTATCAGAGACATGAATCTTTTATTAAATATACCAAAGACCTCTTCCAAAGTACATTTAAATAAAATAAATTCAGCAAATTTTTTTCAAGCAAAAAAAAAACAAGTAAAAGTAACAGTAAGTCGATGCAACCGACTTATTTATACCCTACACCTAAAAAATTCAAATTAAATTACAAATCCATAAGTTATTTTAGCTAGGTACTTAATATACCTAAGCTAAAAAAATACATGAAATAATCCCTCCCTTAATACAGGTAGTAAGGGAGTCAGAATGATAACGTAAATGTTTTTGAATCTATAGAAATTGTGCAATTGCACAGGGGATTTTCTAGTATTAATATAAAAAATAAAAAAATTTCAACAAGTGTTTTAGTATATTATTAATATATATTAGTAGTAATAAAAAAAAAAGAAAATCCGATAAGTGTTTAAGTGAAATAGTATAAGATTAAATTATTATATAAAATATAAAATTTAATATGTGCCGGCATGGTTATATATTTATACATATACATACATACATACAAGTACAGACCGAAAAATTATGTACCCATGCTTGTTCATATTATAATATTGATAAAATTATAATAACTATTATGGTTTTTATTTAATATTAATAAATTGTTTTTTATATAAGTGAAGCAATATAAATAATAAATTAAGTTATCTAATAAAGAATAATATTTATAAGTAAAGTTATTTAATAAAAAGCCATGATTAATATGTGTTAATAAGTTTAAAATATTTATATGTGTACATAATTTTATTATAGATAAATGAAGTGAAATGCAAAAGAAATTGTTTTATTTAATATTATAAGACAATATTCAGTATGTGCAGGCATAGTTACATATTTATTCATGTAAACACATACATGTATCAACAGCCATATGTACCTTTGCCTGCACATATACGATATTGTCAAAAGCACAATGTATGCAAAAGATATTATAACAACAAAAAAATTATTGCAGCAAAAAAACAAAACTGATACAAATTGGTAAGTGAAACATTATTAATAATAATATAAATATTATAGAAATTAAAAAAGCTTTCAAAATTTAAGAAATAAAAATTATTGAATTTGAAAGCTTAGTTTAATTTTTTTAATGTCATTAAAATTAGTAATAGTGAAAACTTTACTTGTTTTATTTTCGCGTAGTAAAATTGAACTTTTTTTGACCCATAAATACTCCATTTTTTTGGTTTTTTTAATATTTTTTGCTTCAAAATAAAGTTTGCTTTGCAGAGAAGTCAAATAATGGCGAAAAAGTATTTCTTTGTTTCTCGTTTAGGAAGTTGCAAGAGAAGGAACAATTGCAAGAGAATTATCAATCAACAAAAGTTTCTTTACAACCAAAGAGTAAAACGTAAAATAATTGATCTACCACACTGCAATCGTTCTTTTTGGATATTTGCGAAGAGTGTAAAGAATAACTTTTGCGAATCATCCTTTCCGCCGCTGATTGATAACAATAATTTTGTCATATCAGTTGGTAACGCAAATTTGTTTGCAAAATCCTTTGTAGCAAATTCAACACTCTCTCTTACAGTACAAACTCCAATAGTACTACCATTTGTTGATTCTACTAGGATTAAAATTCTTCATAGGGTGTACTTTAGAACACATACTGTAGTGAAAGTGCTGAAAAATCTGAATGTTAAAAATTCCACTGGTTCTGATGGAATTCCTGCGATTGTTCTTAAACATATTGCCTCTCCCATTTCGAAACCTCTGCTCAATCTTTTTTCATTATCATTTTCGACTGGTAGATATCCCAGGGAATAGAAAGTTGCTCATGTCTCTCTGATCCCCAAAAAAGGTGACAAAAGCGACCCCTCGAACTACCGGCCAATAGCAATTATTTCGGTAATTTCTAAAGTTATGGAAATTCTCGTTAATAAAAGGTTGATGAGTTACCTTGATTGCAGAGGCATTTTGCATGATAAGCAATATGGCTTTAGAAGTCAAAGATCTACAGATGATCTTCTAACATACCTCAGCGAAAAGCTCAACACCAGTATTCACTGTGCAGGTGAATCTGAGGTTGTTGCTCTTGATATCTCAAAGGCTTTTGATCGAGTATGGCATTCTGCTCTTTTGAACAAAATCCGAGCTATTGGTCTTAGTAATCCTTTTTGCAAATGGTTTGAGGATTTTCTCTCGAATCGTCGTATTCGTCTCCTTGTCAATAGTTTTATGTCTGACACTTTACAAATAAACGCTGGCGTTCCACAAGGCTCCCCCTTATCACCAACTCTTTTTTTGATTTTTATCAACGACTTACTCTCCTCTAAACTCAATCCAATTCATAGCTTCGCCGACAACAGCACTCTAGTGGCATTCTACGATTTCCTTAAGAAGTCTAATGTCACACCTACCGCAATCACTTCAAAAAAGAAAATTTCATGGTTAGTTTAGTTAACCATGATTTAGCTAAAATAGCCGATTAGGGTAAAACTAATAGAGTAGAGTTTTATTACTCAAAAACTCAAAGCTTCCTGATTTTCTGCAAAAGAAATCAGTTTAACCCAATACTGCGATTTCAAGGAGAAAATATAGAGCGATCAGAAAGTCTAAGCATTTTAGGTTTGCAGCTAAATTAAAAAATGCTGTGGAATGAGCATATTTTGATATAGCTAAAAGTGCTGCAAAATGTTTGGGTTTTCTGTCCCGCTGCAAAACATATTTCTCTGCAAAGGATATGTCTAATATCTATAAAGGTAAAAGTTAATAATCGCTACATTCGACCTAAGATGGATTACAACTCTCACATTTGGCCTGGCGCGGCCCAAACTTCTCTGAGTTACCTCAACAATAGGCGACCCTGTCGAACTCTCGTCGTAATATTGGAGCTATTTCTCTGTTTTATAGATATCTTGTAAGTGATGACACATGCTCTATTGTACTTAAATCAATTATGCCTCCTCTTAAACAATTCCAACGTAACACCAGAGGAGCTGCAAGTGCTCATTTCTACACTGTGGAAATTCCAAGATAGTTTAAAACTGGCTATGGAAGCTCATTTGTTGTGAGAACTGCTATGATGTGGAACATGCTTCCATCTAATGTGTTTCCCTCTGTCAATAACGTTCCATACTACAATTTGCAAAAATTAAAAACGAATCTTTATAGGTTCGTTTCCAATCTTCCCACAAATTCCCCTTTAACATCCTATTTTCCTAGTAACTAAACCTACATATGTATAAGGGAATCCGTTCCTAGCGTTTAGTTAGCGTGTAAAAAAGGTCGTAACCATTTTAAAGATTATTATTTTAAAGAATTTAATTACATTTAACTAAATTATATTAAAGAAATTGTGAAGAATACTATAATTTATTTGCTGAAAATTCATATTATATTGATTAATAAATCTTATTATTAATTAACTTTTATTATCAATTAAAGAAAAGAATTACATGGAACTATATGAACATATTTTATTACATTTTACCAAAAATCTATATACAAAAACAAGTTACATTTTTAATTATATTTAATACATTACATATTTTCATACATATTTTGTGAATTTGCTATTTTATTAAAAACAAATTTAGAAAAAAACACAATAAAACATGTTAGAGTAAAGTTAATCATTTTTTATTTGAATTAAAAACTACATGTATATAGTAAACACGATGTGTTTTTTAATTAGCGTTCTTTCGCTCTTTTTCTTTGTTTTAATTTTAATTTTTTTAATTAAGTATTTAGTGAATCATTCTAAATACATAGAGTAATATTATGTAAAAAAAAAACATAAAATTACAATAAGTAAAAGTATAATAACAAAAACAATAAGAAACATTTAATAACAATTAAACTTTAAAGTTTAAACAGTTTAATAAATGTGTCAACATAATATATTTCTTATAAATTTGCTGATTTTTGCATTTGTATTATTGTTATTGGTTTATTTGTAACGTAATAAGTATGTTAATAATACAAATTTTTTTATTCTTATTTAATAACTAGCTGTTGGCCCGCCATAGAATGACGGAGTTATTTATGATAGATTTTATTTTTATATACATAGCTATTTGTTTTTGAAATTTCGGAATACTGTGTAATTTGTACTATGCCAAAAAATGCAGTAAATAAAAAGAAAAAAAGCGATTATTTGTAATTTATATACAAAAAAAATATTATGTTTCCATCCGGAATCGTACCACACTAAATATGTATACTAATAAGGTTAAATGAAAAAACAGTATAAAAATATTTTGTAATTAAATTAGCAAATTTATTGTAAAAAGTGTATAGTAATAAAAAATTATCTTGTACGGAAAAGACAGAATAAGAAAAAAACGATTTGAAATTGAAACCAAAAAGAATAAAATACTCATTTGGGTATCCACTATCCGTATATGTACACACAATTCTAATTTCACTTATCCCTATGCTAGTACATTATACTCGCACACCAACAAATTCATTTGGGTGGGTACCCATGATAAAATTACCATTTAAAAATATATAGTGTTATTTTTTTTTATACATGTTTGTACTATAAATAGTCACAGGGGATATGAAAAATAGAAAAATATATTGCACCTACTCTTGAAAATAGACTTTTTTGATATATGAAAAATGCCATGTCATGAAGTCCCATGGGTTATGTAGAAGATTATAATAAAATTTAGAAAAAAATTTAGAAAAAAATTTCTTTTTAACAAAACAAAAATTTCGAAACAAGATTACCCATTACAACTTACAATTCATAAACAAATGTAATAAAATATTTGTTTGGCTTAAAAAAATAATAAAATACTCATTTGGGTATCCACTATCCGTATATATACACACAATTCTACTTTCACTTATCCCTGTGCTAATACATTATACTCGCACACCAACAAATTCATTTGGGTGGGTACCCATAATAAAATTACCATTTAAAAATATATAGTGTTATTTTTTTTTTATAAATGTTTGTACTATAGATAGTCACAGAGGATACGAAAAATAGAAAAATATATTGCACCTACTCTTGAAAATAAACTTTTTTGATATATGAAAAATTCCCTGTTATGAAGTCCCATGGGTTATATATAGAAGTCCATGTGTTATGTAGAATATTATAATAAAATTTAGAAAAAAATTTAGAAAAAAATTTCTTTTTAACAAAACAAAAATATCGAAACAAGATATTTTTTACAATTCATAACCAAATGTAATAAGATATTTGTTTGACTTTCTTTATTAAAATCTATAAAATGACATTTTAAAATTATTTAAAAACATTTTGTTTGTATATATGAATATATGAGTAGATACATATGAAATGTATGTATGTCAAATAAAATTAATTTAAAAAAAAAATCAATTCGAGAAAATTAATGTATGAAAAAATTTTTTTTTTGTTTTTTATGACTTTTTTCTTTCGCTATACCCTCGCTTTCGCTTTCGCCCGTACGTAATGTATCCTATAAAATTAGCATAAATACAAAAACCCATCACCACACAAATGAAATTAATTTAAACACTCAAAAAAATCGTACAACTAATAACAACAAGTATCCAAACTTCATACAAGCACACACTATAAATCCTAATATTATAAATAATAATAAACATTTAACAACCAATAACAAAAATGATCCAAACTACGTACTTACACATAAAATAAATACTGCTAATACAGTATCCACTACTACACTTTCTTTAACTATTAAACCAGCCATTTCACTTTTAAGATCAGTTTCAACTCAACCTCCATCCAAATTTGCAGGTTTAGGTTTTACGCAATCACCAGGCTTTGTAAAAGCCAAATCCCAGCCTCTGCCAAATGTAAATTGCTCTATGACACACCTTCCAAACTCTACCGCTCAACCAAAATCGCAGTCTTCATCATTTTTAACCAGATCTACCACTCATTTACATACCATCCCCGTGGCTCATATTCCATCTTTAATGGACATGTTGTACCCCCTATTATAAAGTTAGCACAACACACAACAAGCGTCAATGTCAAATTATAGTAAATATATTCTGGCTAGGTTGAGAAATCGTAATATTTTTGATAATGTTTAATGTAATGTAACTTTTCTTGGCATATGTCCATGACAAACCTAATTCAGTTTTTATAAATGGGAAAACCAATGCATATCTTAAAATCACACCTTAGCAACAAGGGTTATCTACTAATGTTACTAACTTTCGAACTTTATTTAACCGCTTTAATGAAACTTTCGGCCTCACTCCTTAACAGACAAATTCTCATTTTAAATCTTATGCTTCTCAAGTCTCCTCTGAGAGAATTAATTATTTGCAACAAACACGTGATAATCACGATAAATTTTTTCTTCGCTTTCAGAGCCACAAAAAATAATAATGTTATTCCAATAAATTTATTTAATAAAAATTTTATTAACAATTTAGATTTATTTAATAATACTTACAGAGTCTACAGAACAGATAGTTACTCTTCAATATCACCTATCCTTAGCAGACAAATTCTCATTTTAAATCTTATGCTTCTCAAGTCTCCTCTGAGAGAATTAATTATTTGCAACAAACACGTGATAATCACGATAAATTTTTTCTTCGCTTTCAGAGCCACAAAAAATAATAATCTTATTCCAATAAATTTATTTAATAAAAATTTTATTAACAATTTAGATTTATTTAATAATAATTACAGAGTCTACAGAAGAGATAGCTACTCTTCAATATCACCTATCAAATCACTACAAAGGGTGGAGGTATTCTTATTGCGGTTAAAAATAACTTGATTTGACTTCTGTTTCTACTTCAGACTATGATCAGCTTGAAATTTTATTTGTTAAAGTTGAATTCAGCAAAAAAAAAAGTTTATTTATTGTTAGCTGTTACATTCCTCCTAATAACAACATTGAAATTTATAATACATATAATAATGCTATTAACTCTATAAATGAAAAATTGTGATTCAGACGAAATTATAATTTTTGGTGATTTTAATCCCTCAAATTTAAGATGGAATAAACATGACGAGGAGTCATTTATGACTTCCAAAAGTATTTCTAGTGAATTAGAAAGCTCATCTATTGATAATATCAATATATATAATTTACAACAAATTTCTTCTATACCTAATTTTCAAGGTAAACAACTTGACTTAATCTTCACTTCAGATTGGAACAACCTATTAAATATTGACTACACTTTTCTTCTTGTAAATATAGATGTTTTCCATCCTCCCTTAAGCTATTCTTATTGTGTTAACGCACCACATTATGCTTTAGGGGAAAATGTGTACCAATTTAATTTTAAAAAAGCCAATTATAACGCTATAAATGAGTTTCTTAATTCTTATGATTTTTCCACTATATTTTATAATATAGATTTCAATGTTATGACAAATAAGTTTTATGAAATCATTTTTAGTAGTTTTAGACAATTTATTCCTAAGATCCAACAGAGATCTTTGAATTCTTGTCCTGCTTGGTATATTCATAAATTAAAAAATCTAAGAAATAAAAAGAATAAAAGTTAGCGGAAATATCTTAAATCTAAAAATGGTATAGATTATAACAATTTCTTAGTATTATTTAATGCATTCAAAAATTTATCTGATGAGCTTTATCAAATATATGTTCGTAATATGTCTTTAAAGCTTAAATCAAAACCAAAAGAATTTTGGAATTTTGTTAATGTGAAATGTAAATGTGATGAATATCTAACCTTCATGGATTACAATGGAAGTACAAGCAATAATGCTGCCGTGATCGTGTTTTGTTTTTATTACCCTACTCTAACTTCAGTTTTTGTGCGGAGATAAACAATTTTAATCATATAACTAACATGCATCAGCATGTGAAAATCATCAGATATGAAAATATTTAAAAAAATTACTTGTATGGAAAATGCTTACATACTGCAATCTGATATTAATAATTTTTTTAAATAATCTTCTTCTGAATGTTACTAAATGTGCACACGTGACTTTTTCTCGTCGCTTCAATAATTTTAATTTCACTTATTCTCTTAACAATAGTAACTTGACTAGAGCAGATTCCATAAATGATTTCGGTATTCTCTTTGATAGTAAACTAAACTTCAAATCACATTACGAAACTATTATTCATAAATCAAACTCAATGCTCGTCCTTGTTAAATACGCTAGTCAAGTATGGTCCACTTTCTATCAAATCCATGTCAATAGTATTGAATCAATTCAAAAAAAAAATTCTAGGTTTTGCCTTAAGAAATTTACTTTGGAACGACCCCGTAATTTCACCTCCCTATGAAAATAGATTAAACTTAATTCACCTAAACACCCTAAAACTAAACACGCTAACATTTTCTTAACTACACACCACAGAACTAACTACGGCACAAACGAAGTAATGCACAGAATGCTATTGATGGGTAATAAATTTAAATCATTCATTGATTTCAACCAATCAAAAGATAATTTAAAATATAAAATTTTCGACCAACCAAATTTTTAATTTTTTTTTATTTTACAATTCTTATGTTATTTTAACCATGCAATGTGTTTATTGTAAATGTAATTAATTTTGTATATTATGTAAGCAAAGTAAATTGCAAATTGTTTGTAACTTAATTTTAGTCTTAATATATATATTGTAAAAATGTTTGAGTTAAACAAATAAATAAATATGTAAATATGTTTATCTACATAATGTAATATATGTATATTACCAATCTATAGATATCATACTTATCTCATCATACATAACTGATAGGGTGTTTATAATTAAACAGGATAAGAAGTTTTCTATACTTAGAAAAATTCAAGCAGGTATGTTTTAAGTTAGTATCTTGAACTTAATTGATTATATTTGTAATATTTGCTGGTGATTTACTAAGATTAGAAAATGTAACTGTAGCTACATTTACTGATAAGACTGCGATAAAGGCAGTAGGATTCAATATTGAAGAGCCTACATATTAATTACAACAAGCTAGTTATACACTACTTTATGAACCACAAAATGGATAAATAAACTTAATGAATTTAATCTTCTGCAATGAAATAATGAATTTAACCTTCTTTTTTCATATAAAATTTAAGAAATTCAAATTGTTTATGTATTAACTAGTGAAAAGGCCCATCACATGATGCGTGCACGGCGAATAATTTTTAAATAAACTGTATGGTATTGTTAATCCGACCCAATCATTTTTAAATAGTAAAATTTAAATTTTCTTTTTCCGAGTAGCAAACAAAAATCGGTCACATGCTGGGATTGGCTTGTCTTCTTAGATAATCTTTGATTGAAATATGTACATATTTGAATGTGTATACTTGTGTAGATATATTTATTTAAATACGATTGAGAGTGCATACTTGTGTAGATATTTATTTATATACGATTGAGTGTGAATACTTCTTTAGATATTTATTTATATACGGTTGAGTGTGTATACTTGTATAGGTTTGGCGAAAAAATTTTTTTTCTAAATATTGTAAACAAATATGACGTATATTATTTAAATCATTGTTTAATCATTAATTAAATAATTGTTTTAATGTTAACCAGACCAATACTCAATACAATATTATGAAATACGAAATTTTTGATTGTCTCTTTTTTTTTTACAAAACAAAATAATAACAATTTTATTCTCTTTGCTCTTTTTTGAATTTGCTCATTTTATTCATTTGCTCATTCATTTGCTTTTCGCTTTGCTTTGCTAGTATTTACTGTTTAGTAATTAATATTGTGTTATTATTTGTGCTGCTAATAATATTACAATATCGTATGTAAATGTACATTACTACCCACATATAAATTATAATTGTAGTTGGTATTGGTTGGTACATATGTAGTAGAATTAAAATAAAGAGTAAAGAGTATCGTTTAAAAATTAAACCATTTCTTTTCATATTTTTAGTTTCTTTTCTTGTTAGTATTAGTACTAAAGTAAAAAATATTGTGTATTTTATTAGTATTAGGTAAGAAATATTGTGATTATGTGTGCTCTAAAATTTAAAAAAAGCGCACGCGAATAGCAGCAGCAGCAGGAGATTGTCTTTTATTATATTAAGACATTATATATTTATACTATATATTGTTACCAATTAATAAAACTTGCTACCTGTGTAGGATTTGAACCGTACTTCCTAAAATAATTTTTTATATCTACTAGTTTTCCCATTAATTCTGTTTCGATTCAAATTTATTAAATTATTAATGTCACCAATATCTTCTAGAATCTAGATGAACCTCTTCTAGGTTTTTAGATGTAGCTCAGATATTTGATAAAGTTTAGCTTAAAGGCTTAATTTATAAACTAAAACAAACATTATTTAAACAATATATGTATATCATATTTATCTCATTATACTTAACGGATGCACCAGCACAACCAAATTTTACTGCATTACATATTATTATATTTTACAAGATTTCAGTTTACCAGCTCAATTAAGTTGCAAAATATGTAAGCTACCTGAACTTATTGGACTAGTGCAACCAAACTTCGTAGAAGTTATTGTGATCAAACTTGATCGTTTTTTAGAAAATTCATAAAGTCCAGCTTTACTTTTAAGTACCAAGTTATGAGTATATAAAATATGCAATAAAAAGTTTCAATCTTTTGAGAAAATTTCTGATACCTAGCTTCAATAGACACTGAGTTATTTTTATAAAATAAGAGAAGTTGTATGGCAACTATCCGAGCCTGCCACACCAGCACAACCAAATTCTACAGAAGTTATTGGCATGGAACTGGGCATATTTTCAAAAAATATCAAATACTTAGCTTCAATAAATATTAAGGTATTTTCATATAAAGAAAGAAGCAACTACTATATCTATAGCAACTACTCGAACCCGCCGGATGAAGTTGCTGGATTTAAATAACAACAATTTTTCAAAAGTTACATGAAAAAAATGGAGAATCTTAGCTGCTTTATTTTTTGAGTTATCGTACGAACCGGATGGACGAACCGAATGGACGGACGGGCGTACATAGCTTAATCGTCTAAGAATGCAATTCTGATTCGATCCATACTGTTGAGCCTATATCTAGCGCGGCTCCTTTAAGCTGTCAGAAACGTAATGGTAAATTTATTATACCCTTGAACATACGTCCATACGGGTATAAAAATGATATTGGTAGTATTAGTTTTAGTTTAATAATCTCTGCGTCGACGCACTTAGTGTAATAAAATACCTAGATTGTGTGATTAGGTATTTTACTTTTTTAGTATAACTACTTTTTTATTTGAAAATTTAGAGGAGTGCGATTCATTTGAATTAATCAATGCAATAAAAATGTTTTAAAAGACTACTAAAAAGTGAAAAGCTTAATTTAAACATCAATAAAATGTGTAAGTTGGGTATAGGTAACGCAATTTTCATGATTGATCGTAATAGAAGTGTTTAAAAGTGTTTACAAGACGGCTTTTATTTTCAATATCAATTAGCAGAATAACTGACCAATGGATCGAACAAAAACTCGTTTTGAAATAGTAAAGCAGCATGAAAAATATTATTCAGCTGGAATTTTATTTGAAAAGTTTTCTAAGGGGATTAATTAGGCTCATTGTATTTTGTAAAGTTGTTTTAAAAGAAACTAATTAAATGAACAACCTTTTTCAAGGAAGAGACACTGACCCTCTTAAAGTACTTAACGATCGTGTGTTAGTACTATCGTAAATTATATCGTCTTTAATCAAAATTTAACTTATAAAATCATTCCTAATGATGATAAGATCCTTTAATTTGTGACTTAGATGGATTTAAATCAACCATCTTTATTTAGACTTTGATTTTGAATCTTTTTTAAAAAATTAGAGTAAAATAATTTTAACAGAAGAAACATAATTTCGATTTAATTGCACCAAATTTAAAAAAAAAAGCGTCTATCAGCAAAAAAAAAACTCGAACTAGAATTGAAATATAGAGAAATGTATCGTCTCCTAAGTCGGAACTCTAGAATACCAATAAAATATAAAATTTTGTTATATGATCAAATAATTAAGCCTATTTGGTTGATATTTAAAGTATCCAAATGTTCCAAAATAAAATGTTACCTAACATCGTAAGCTTTCCTTGGTACTTACGAAATTGCTATTTGTCTATTAAATTATATTTTAGGGATTTAAAGATTCTAGTGTAAACTAAGAAATAAAAATAATATTCACTAAAACACATGACCCGTTTATAAATATAGAGCATAACTATAGAAAATCGAAGATATAAAAGAACTAGGCCACTAGATAATTGCAGATCATCTTCACGGACGTCAGCAACTCCAGTCGATCTATAAGGTTTAACGCAAATTGAATGGTAAGTTTATAAAACTTTTAATTTTTTAAGATGAGGATCGTGCTTTTAGTGAGTTAAAACTGTGTTATGTACAGTATCTTTCGATAATTCTCATGATAATAATATAACATATAATTATATTTTTTATTCTTTATAATGACATCTTGAAATCATTTGATTCACAGTTATTAGTCCAAAATTCGGAGACATCTACAATATCAGGAAATCTAGCGAATGTTTCTGAATGGCGCACTAGTGAGAAAAAATTATTCCATCAACTTCGAACATTTTAATGCACAAGAAAAAATATCTGTAATAAAATTACAATGAAATACACCCTGCACATTGTTTGAAGTGAAATATATTACGGTTTTTATAAAATAAGAGATCTTCCTTTTTATACGCTACACCTAAAGTATAGGGTATATTAACTTTGGTATGGTGTTTGTAACCACCAAAAGGAAGCGAGTTAGATATGGACATGTATATATATTCTGAATCAGGATCACCTTCTCAGTCGATTTAACGATGTCCGTCCGTCCGTCCGTTCGCACGATAACTCAAAAACTAATAAAGCTATCTTGATGAAATTTATATGGGAGGTTACTAATTACGAAAGGAAGGCTAAGTTTGAATCTGGACTAAATCGGTCCATGGGTTCGGATTCTGGAAGCTTCCGAATGATTCCAGAGCAAACGAGATTATCTCCAAAACCAACAAAGATAAAACATTTAAATTTTGTACAATTATGTTCCTTCTCGTTCGATTTATGTCTCTGAAATTTAAGATTATTTGGTCCATGGGTTTGGATTTTAGAAGCTTCGGAACGAGCACCAGAGCAAATGAGATTATCTTCAAAACCAACTAAAATATAACCTTTAAATTTGGCAGAGTGGTGTTCTTTCATGTTTTATTTAAGTCTCTGAAATTTGAGAGGATTTGGTTCATGGGTTCTTATCTTGGAAGCTTCCGAACGAGCCCCAAAGCAAACGAGAATATCTCCACAACCAACAAAGATAGAGCCTTTATTTTTAGTACAAGAGTGTGCTGTTATGTTTCCTTTTCTATAAAATAGGAAACTGACATTTGAAAGAATTTGAACCATGGATTCGTATTTTGGAAGCTTCCGAACGAGCCCCAGAGCAAACGAGATTATCTCCAAAACCAACAAAAATAGATTCTTTACATTTTTTACAATGACGTTCCTTCCCGTTTGATTTATGTCTCTGAAATTTAAGAGGATATAATCCATGGGTTTGGATTTTGGAAGCTTCCGAACGAGCCCCAGAGCAAATAATATTATCTCCAAAAACAACAAAGATATAACCTTTAAATTTGGCAGAATGGTGTTCTTTCATGTTTGATTTAGGTCTCTGAAGTTTGAGAGGATTTGGTCCTTGGGTTCGGATTTTGGAAGTTTCCTTACGAACCTCAGAGCAAATGATATTATCTCCAAAAGCAACAAAGATATACCCTTTAAATTAGGCAGAATGGTGCTCCTTCATGTTTGATTTATGTTTCTGAAATTTGTGAGGATTTGGTTTATGGGTTCAAATCTTGGAAGCTTCCGGACGAGCCCCAGAGCAAACGAGTATATCTCTACAACCAACAAAGATAGAACTTTTATTTTTCGTACAAAGGTGAGTAGTATGTATATGCCGTTTCAGCGCCAGGAGGAGCTTTTTTAAAGCTTTTATTATTCCGTTTCAACCCCAGGAGGAGCTTTTATTCAACAGTTCTCCTAATGTATGCAATAAAATTGTGATAAGTAAAAAGTTTTATGCTTTTGAGTATTTTAAATTAAGCTTAGCGGTTAGAATATCAGTTATGTTTAAATTTCAAATTAAAACAGTAATAAGCTTAAGATATTGTGCTTACTGTTCTTAATTAAATATGAAAAATTTTTAAAGTTTTGGTTGGTTTAAATACAAAGTTAAGCTTGATTTAATATTTGCATAAAAATTGAAAAAAAGTTTTATAAATTAAAAAAAAAAAAAAAATAAGTTTAAGCTATTGAGCTGAATATTCCTAATTAGATATGAAAAGTTTTTTAAGTTTGGTTTATTCTTAATATTATTAAAGTTTAAGTTTGTTTTAATATTTACGTGAAAATTTGAAAAAAAGTTTTAAAAAATATAACCATAATAAGCTTAAGCTATTGTGCTGAAATTCCAAAATTAGTTATAAAAAGTTTTAAAAGTTTGGTTTATATTCAAAGTTATTATTATCATACAGTTTAAGCTTGATTTAATATTAACTTACCAAAAAAATTTAAATATAAAACTTTTTATATTTAAAACAATAGTAAGCTTAAGAAGTTAAACTGTAGTGCTGAGTATTAAAAAGATAATATGAAAAGTTTAAAAGTTGGGTTTAAATACAAAACTATTATTAGGAAAGTTTAAGCTTGGTTTAAAATTTACTTGAAATTATTAAAGAAAAGTTTTTTAAATTAATAATAAGCATAAGCTATATAGTGCTATTGAAAAGTTTTCAAAGTTAATATTATTAAAGTTTAGATTTGAAAAATTAAAAGCTTTTTTATGTTTTAAAATTTTAACAAAATTATTATTAAAGTTTAAATTTGATTTACTTGAAAATTAAAAAAAAAATTTTAAAAACTTGATTTGAATACATAATAATTCTTCAAATAAAATGTTTTGTAATGTTTTTACTTTAATAAAAGCTTGATTCAAATAATTGAAATTATATTGTTAATAATATAAGCTATGAAAAAACGTGATCGAGTTCAAGTTCAAAATAAAAAACTAGTTTTATAAAGTTGTTTTTATTAATAAATAACAGCATTGCATTTTGTCTTTTGTTTTTTGTTTTTTTTTTTTAATTAAATAATATCTTGTTTATTTATCCACGAATCATATGTTCGAATCATTTTTTATCAAAGCCAAGCCACCTAACCAAAACTTGATTTCCTTTTTTTTTTATTATTTTTTCTACAAGATAAACATTAGGAAATTTAACAGATGTAAGTTCAGGTTCATAAAAACTGCCTTTTATTGGTTTTTGTGTGTAATCAAGTAAATTGTATGTTATTGGATCAGTTCTTTTAATTTTCGCTATTGTATAAATTTCTGTTGACCAATTGGGTTGATAACCTTTGGTAAATATACCTTTAAATTTACTAATACGAACAAAATCTCCAACTTTATATTTTCCTTTACGAAATACTTTTATTTTATTGTAGACTGTTTTTAATAACAATTTCTCATTTTTCTTTGTAACCTTTTTAGGTGGAAGTTTAATTGTGTGATGATTTGTTGAATTATATTTTTCTATTAGTGGTGGTAGAATAGATAACCATTTATATGTGCCTTGTACACTAAATTTTTTCCACATCGTATTTTTTAGGGTGCGATTGAAACGTTCTACAATTGAAGCTTTTAGCTCTGAATATGTATGATAATGGTTAATTTTATTTTTCCTCATTAGATTTTGAAATTTTTTGTTAAAAAATTCCGTACCTTGATCAGATTGTAAATTTTTTGGTTTTTGACCAGCACGCTTAAAAATATTTTTCATTGCGATTAAAACATTATCAGCGCTCTTATTTTTAACTGGTTCGGCATACGCAAATTTTGAAAATGTATCTGTGACTGTTAATAAATATTCATATCCCTTATTAAATTTAGCATATGGAATTATTTCAACCAAATCAATTTGCCAAGTATCATTTAAACCCTTTTGAATAAATTTTCTTTGAGTAAATTTTCTTCTAGCTCCTCTATGAATTTCTGACACAACTTGTAACCTCGACATTATTCTTGTACCATTCAATTAAATTTTTCAAAGTGATTTTATATTTTTCTATTGTATGACATTCACATGTATCTGGTCCAGAAGTAGAATTATCATATGCCCACGGACAAAGGGCAAAATGAGTACCATAAATTGAAGTGTATTTATTGACTTCAGAAAAATTTTTGATGTGTTTATATAGATGTAATATTAGTTTCTTATGATCATCTAATAAGACGGAGGAATAAATATTTAAGAACTCCTCTACTTCCATAATTCAAAATGACTGTACTAAGAATATGTTCGCTGCTTTTATATTATCTCTAAATTGTATTTTAAATTCAGTTTCTTATCACACACAGACCAAAAATGATTAATTTTATTCATCCATTTACAATGATGATAGCGGGACCATCTGGATGTGGAAAAACAACATTTGTGAGCAATTTAATTGAAAATATTGATAGATTGATTTATCCGAAAATTGAAACAATAAAATGGTGTAACCCAAAAATTTCTGCTATTCCAAAAAATCTAGCTTTTCCTTATATAGACTTTTATACCAGTATCCCAAAAGAATTTAGTGGTAATGAAAATAAACCTACTTTAATTGTTCTAGATGACTTAATGTTAGATTCTGCAAATAAACAGGTATGTGAGCTATTTACTAAAGGTTCACACCATCGTAATTTATCTATTATATTGTTAACGCAAAACGTTTTTCATCAGGGAAAATTTTCAAGAGATATTTCATTAAATTGTAAATATTTAGTGCTTTTCAAAAACCCTCGAGACAAATCACAGATTTTTCCTCTTGCTAGACAACTATATCCGGAAAATATAAAAGATTTCTTGAGAGTATATAATGAGTCAACATCAACACCTCATGGTTATATTGTGTTGGATTTAACACAAGACATTAACGATTTATTTCGTATTAGAAATAATATTTTTTCCAAGGAATATTGTATATGTTTCTGTGATACGGGTGATTTGAATAACAGCAGCTGTGAAAAGTATGAAACGATTGAAGAAAAACCAACATATATTACGTGTACTAGGAAAGTGCAACAACAAGAAATTTCGTAAAAATATTCTTAAATATTGTGATGACGATATTATAAAAACTATTGCTGAAATTGCAATCAATATATTAAATGGTAATAATAAAATATCACCAGCACAAAAAGCAAAATTAAAAAAACATAAAAAACAATTAAGATTTCTAGCCTGTTCTAAGAAAAGTATAAAAGCGAAAAGAAAAATATTAGTTCAACATGGTGGGTTTTTACCAACTTTAATTGGAACTATATTATCTGGTGTAATAGGGAAATTGCTCAGTAAAACATAATGCAGCGAATGATTGTTATGTCACCAGAAATATTTTCAAAATTTAGTAAATTGTTTCAGGATGATAAAAACTTGGATTTATTAGATCAAAAAATGAAAAAAGTTTTATATGATAAAAAACTAAAACCATTGCAAAAATGGTACTTATATCGTCAAAATCTCCTCAAATATGGATACAAGCACTCAAACAAAATTCTTTTCTAAACGAAATGCATATACAGAAACTGAATTGCCCAAATACAAATCAACATCAGCACAGACTAATTTTGTACCATTAGTTCCTGATGAAGTGTTTGAATATGATCCAAAAAAGAGCATTCAGATATGGATATTGATTTAACACATTACGACTTAGATGATGAAAATTCATTTAAAAAATTAGCTCAAACTGAAATGCTGAAAGACGAAAAACTAATACAAAGACCATCTCTAAGCTCTGATTATCGAATGTTTGAAACACCAAGTGGTGATGTAATTACCGTTGCTGTACCATCTCCTGAAAAAAAGAAGACACTAAGATCAGCCGTTAGTTCAATTTCCTCAACTATACTTTCACAGTTTCCTGAAACAAAAAAAAGAAAACTAAAACCTTTACTAAGAAGTCCAAAACTAAGAACTTCATCAACACCAGAATGGACAACATATAAATAGTGCAACATTTTATGTTTTAGAAGAAGTTAACAAAGATGGATAATCAAGATGATTTCTACGTAACATTGTTTAGTAATGATAATTTAAAACTGTTTCCAGACAACACTTTAGCTTCATTCGAAAATAAACTGCCTATTAACTTTGATTTAAGAAACGGAAACTGGAAAGTAGGTCTTTCAGAAATTTATCTTAATGATTTCCTACGAACGGAAAAATTTTACAAAGAGAATTGTGCTCTTATTAATATCGGGGAGTATAATGTTTATGTAAGAAACATTGAAAAACCTCTTGAAAAAATCAAAGTAACCAAATCTATAGGTTACACATATTATTCATATGACGATTCGGATTAAATTTGGATGATTGGAAGTTTAATTTTTTGCCAACACTTATTAAAAATATAACTCCTAATCCAGGATTTACTCGAAACCAGGTTTTTACAGAATTTTTTAATGAAATTTTGACATATATCTCTAATGCAAAAAATTATGATGTGTAGTATTTAAAAAAATGTCAGAATCTAATCGAAAGGATTTAATTCGTATATCGCAAACTTTTGATGAAGATAGTTTCTATATAAAAGTTAATCATAGCTATAACGTAAAAACATTATTAACTGAACTATTTCAACAGAAAAAAAATATAAAAAGTTTCAAAACAAAATTACCTGAACTATTCAAATTAGCTGTTGCTAATAATAAAGACGAATTGAATGGAGTGGTGATGATTTATTCAGATATAGTTCAATCATCTGTTTTTGGAAGTAGCAAAGTGCGTGCATTAAGAGCTATCAATATATAAAATTGCAGAATACCTACAAATATTGAATTTGAAAATGTCCATTACATACCTACAGAAAAAAATTGTTTTGAAACTATAGCGATTAAAATTTGCAACCAATACGGTAATGGAATAAATTTTGTTTCCAGTTACTATCCAACAAAAATTGTATTACATTTTATAAAGCATTGATTGCCCGAAGACAATATAAATACTACTACTCAAATATGATATCATATCAAACATGGAAAGAGCTTACGTGAGATATTATTCCTCTCAAGTAGGTGGAGGAATCAACGATATAGGACCTTTATTACAATTTTATCCAGCTATTCAAAGAGGTCGTGGTTTTGGAAATATATTCGGAAGTTTATTCGTTACTTAAAGCCGGTTTTTACATTAGGTTGGGACTTAATTAAAACAGAGGCTGTGAACACAAGTAAAAATATTTTAAGTGATATAGCATCTGGTGCAAACATAAAAGAAGCTGTAATTGATCAAAGTAAAGGTGGCATGAAAAATCTACAAAAATCCGTAGTTAATCAACTGCATTCAATGTATGGTGGAAGAAGAAAAGCCATAAAAAGACGAAGCGGTATAAAAAGACGAGCAGTTTCTAAAAAGACACATTTAAAGTCGAAGCGACGAAAAAAGCAAATTAAAACCTCTGATATATTCAATTAAATATGGAATGCATGAAATCCGAACTTGATCTTTTTGCATCATTACCAGTACAAACAAGTATATTGCGTTCAGAAGAGGTAGCATACAATCCTTTAGCTTCTTTAGAGGCATCACCGTCAACTATTGAATTTGTTTCGCTTGGAAATGGAGATACATATCGAGATTTATCGTCAACCTACATCAAATTCAAAGTTCAAATATTAAAAAAAGATGTATCAGCTTGGAGTGCAAATGATAAAGTAGGAACCGGAACTGATGTAAGAGCAGCCCCGCAGCCCAGTATTGTAAATAATTTATTACACTCTTTAATTAAACAATGTAATGTAACTCTAAATGGAAAAAACATCACTGCTTCAGACTCCTTATACCATTATAAAGCATACTTAACTACTTTACTAAATTATGGTACAGATTCCAGTCAAACACATTTGGAAGCATCTGGTTGGGAATTGGATAAACCAAATGTAAATGATTTTAGCAATTCTGATTCTAAATCAAGACAAAAATTGTACAATAATTCTACAATAGTAGAATTAATGGGAAAATTGAATGTAGATTTCTTCAACACTTCCAAATTACTTTTAAATAACATTGACATTCGAATTGCTCTGGCATTAGAAAAACAAGATTTTTTTATTTTTTTCTTTAACGATAACGATGAAAGTTATTTAAAAATTCTCGAAGCTACATTGTACATGAAACATTTAACAATTAATCCTAGCATATTAATAGCACATAATACTGTTTTGGAAAAGGCTAATGCAAAATATTTTTATGTTAGAAGTGAAATCAAAACATTTACAATTCCAGCTAACACATCCAACATATCATTGGATAATATATTTATAGGGCAAATACCAAAAGCTCTAGTATTTTGTATGGTTAATAATGAAAATTTTAATGGTAAAAGATCAAAAAATCCATACCATTTCGATCATCAAAATCTCACACAATTTCAATTATATGTGAATGGAGTGCCTACACCAAACTCTGCAATTGAAACAAGTTTTACATCGAATAACAATTGCAATTCTCGTGCATATCTAACACTATTTAGCGGAACAGGTATACATCATTCTGATAGAGGACATCAAATTTCAAAAGAACTATTTGCAAAAGGTTATACAATACTAGCTTTTGATTTATCACCATACGGCTCTGGAACTCATACATGCCAGAGTTTATTAAACCAGGGAGTTGTAAAGATTGAAGCAAGACTCAGTTCTCCATTAACTTCAACATTAACATGCATTGTGTTTGCGGAATTCGACGCCAGAATCGAAATTGATAAAAATCGTAACGTCTACGTAAACATATAACAGGCAGTTTACTGAACCATTTTTAATCACTTGAAAATGACGTGCGCTCAAGTAGATTTATCGTTCTGTACGGACGACAGCAATACAATATTTGTGAAAAACCTTGCTGTTGTTGGAATAAAAGAAAAATGTAAAACTATTGTAAAAGAATTAAAGTATAAATTCCCAACCAGAGACTTAAAAAGAACAGACCTCAAGAATTATTCTTTTGGACATATGAAAAATAAAAAAACAACTAATCAAATAATAAATTTGCTTGAAAAATTCGATATAGTGTTAACAAATGGAAAACTTAAAGCTGAATTTTTAACAGCACACATAAGTGGAAATACTCGACTAATTGATATTTCTCATTTGCAAAAGAATGAACACACTTCAGATAACGAAAGTTCTGAAATGTAATAGTGCAACACGTAAATTGTTTAAAGGAGTTTTTGCGCTTGATCTAATACCACAAAAGATTTCTAAACCAGGTATTTTAGTAATAAACACTGACACTTCTGCTAAAAAAGGAACACATTGGTTAGCAATTTTCGTGCCAGTTCAAGGTTGTGCAGAATATTTTGATTCATTTGGAAATCCACCATTCCACAATGAGATTGTGAAATTTCTACAAAATCAATCAAAATGTTTTGTTTTCAACAATAAGCGTTTACAAAGTGATCCTACATCAGTCTGTGGACAATATTGTTGTGTATATTTATGGATGCAATGTAACTGCGAAATTATGAAAAATTTTATTAATTTATTCAACACAATGTCGTCCGCCGCCCCACCCAAAAACGATAAAAAAATACAATTAATGTTTCGGAAAATTTTCAAAAAATGTATACGATAAAAGCTATAAATACAAAACTTTCAAGCTATAAAACTAAACATAGTTTAAAAAACATGGAGCCAACATCAAATGCTGAAGTATTTATCGAAAAACAAATAAACAACGACAACAATAACGATAACGACGAACAACAACAAAAAAATCTTTTATTAAGCTATATTTACTATTTGGATAAAAAACAAACAACAAAAATACAAATTGGATTTAATGTTGAAAATTTAGCTGCAACAATAATTTTCCAACGTCATCGCAAAGTCATTAGCGGGATGAATTATTTGCAGTGGCATGCTTTTTATGTAGATTTTACAACAAATATTCAACCTAAATTAAATTCAAATAAATTTTCACTCAAATTCAATCATACAGAGCAAAGTAAAAAACTAACATTGGAACTAGATGAGTATACCCGCTTTTGCCTTATGTTGGACTTTATACAAGCAGTGATGTCATATAACAATGGAGCTGAATTAAATGTACGGGAATATGTATTCAAGTATTTCGACAGATGTATTGAAAGGAATAAACTGAAATTGGAACAAGAAGATTTTTACATTCCTATGAATTTACATATAGCTCAGTGCAATTATTCTAGACTATTTTATGAAATACCATTGTTTATGTCTGAAAAAATATATTCTTCAATAATAAATAAAACAAATATTTTTTAAAGCCAATTATTATTATTATTATTTTTTATTAAATACATGTACAAGTTTATACAATTTTTTACAGCACATCTTTGCAACAAATTTTCTGTATTATGATGGTGAGGGCAAATGGTGATGTAATTCCTTAGTTTTTGTAGAGATGGAATTTTGTTATCTAAATTAATAACTTTTACTGAATTTGAAATAAAAGTGTCTAAAAATTGCTTTTTTTTAAGACCTTTTACATAAACAACATCAAATAATGTTGTTAGATGTTCCTCAAAGACATTTTTAACTTCTAAATACTCTATAAAGCCATCATTCCAATCCAAGTTATTAATGTTCTTTTCGTTGTACCCATTTTGCCATTTAACATCACTATTTAACTCTTCAAATGAATACGGTGCTTTAAACATAAATAACACTGGTATTAGAGAACCATCAGCTATCAAAGAAAATTCTTTCAAAAAATATTGTTTGTTATTTCCAATAACAAATTGTAAATCAACTATAGCTTTCCTACTGCCATTGTTGCTACTGCTGCTACTGCTGCCGCTGTTGTTGTTGTTGTTGCTGCTATTCATTTTGTTCTTTATTATAATAAAAAAAAAATTAATAACCTAGCCTTTTATTTATAACTCTGATTTCATAAACAAAAGTGGGGATACCTACCTATACTAAAGAGCAGTAAATTTTTAAAGCCATTAACGGACCTTCGCAGACCGTTTTCGGACCTTCGTAGACCGTTTTAGGACCTTCACAGACCGTTTTCGGACCTTCACAGACTGTTTTCGGACCTGCAAAGACCGAAACTAGTCTTGAATACGGGCCTTTGCGCCAAGGGGTCGCCTAAGCACTGTAATAAGTATCTGAAAAAAAAAAATTTTTTTCAGACCGTTTTCGGACCTTCAAAGAAAGTTTTGGACCTTCAAAGACCGGGACTAGTCGTGAATACAGACCTCTGACACTTTTGCACCTTGATAAGTATCTGAAAAAAAAAAAAATTGTTCCTTTTCTTTCAAAATAAATCAAAAAAAAAAAAAAGCAAATTAAATTTTTAATCTTAAAGTTTATTTATTTCAAAAATTTTTCTTGTGAATCGATATCAATCGATGGAATTAATTGAAATAATGCCATATTTCGTCTGTCTTTATCCCGTCCCAAAAATTTGAAATAAAACTGCGCTCTATTCAATTCCTCTAATTCTGGTTCGTTTGTTACTTTTTTTGAAAACCTGTCCGGCATGAAAAATATAATTTTTTCATTGGTTAGTGGATCTTCTACCTCGCAAAGCACCACCGTTTGACCTCTTTTCGTCTCTAAAAAGCGCCATCACCTCGTATATTTTATTTTGTTGTAAAATATCAATATTTTGATATTTTTCACTTGAACCCACTCCCAATTCCATTAAATTTTTTAAAAAGGCAGCCTATTTCATATTAAAAAAATAGAAAATAGAAAATTAAAAATAAAAAGAAAACAAATATCTTACCATATTGTTTGTTTTATTTTGTAATGTTATGTATATACTTAATAAAGTAAATAATTTCTAATGATATTAAAGGAAAATTGTTGTTTTTATATACGAAAAACTTTATATATCAAATCCCTACTATATAGTATACAATCACAAGTTTTTTTTTTTTTTGTTTTTGAAAACATAACATTATCTTTAAAAAAAACAAAAAAAAAAACAAAATAACTAACTCATTATGCAATTAAGGAATTTTTTGTTTTGTTTTTGTTTCTCTAATTGATAGTAAATCTGTAAAAGATTTTTTTTTTTTTTTTTTTTAAAGTTGATATTCTAATACGATACAACAATTTTGCCGTATTTGAAAAATATCGTATAAATTAAAAAGTTATGAAGGTTGCTGCAGCTGCGCTGTGCCAAAAAACATTTTTTTATAGATTTATTTTATTTTATGATTAGAATAGTAATGCGAGCACGCCTTTCTAAACAAGTTAATATGCTAATACGATGCAACATTGTTGCAGTATTTGAAAAATATAATATAAATTAAATAGTTGTCAAGGATGTGACAGTTGATGTAGTGTCTCAACAACTTTTTATAGATTTATTTATTTTTATGATTAGAATAGTAAGGTTGCCTTTCTAAACAAGTTAATATGCTAATACGATGCAACATTGTTGCAGAATTAATAAGTTACAGTAAGTAAATTCATAGTGAGCTTTTTAAATGTATTTACCCGGTGGAGGTTTTTAAAAATATACATATGATCTTATGTTAAAATCCATTTTTAGTTAACAATAATTTTTGTTACGAAATAATAACGTTTTACATAAATAAAAACAAACAAAAAAAAAAAATGAATTCAGCAAATAAAAAAATGAAATTAGAATGTAATGAGTGTAAAAAAATTTTTACAAGATCGAATAATCTAAAAAGACATAAATGTAGAACACAATTAAAACATAAATATGATTTATGTCAAAAAACATTTAGTAGAAAAAGAATTTTATTAGATCATATAAAAAACCACAGAGAAAGTTATGAAAATACAAAATTTTGTGAGAAGTGCAAAACAACCATCGCAAATAATTTGTGGAACTACCACATTCGGACAAATAAACATAAGAAAAATGCAGCAGAAGTCATTAAAACTAATGTTAAGTGTATTAATGAATGTTTTCAAAATAGACTAGAAACATTTATTAGAGATAATGATGATGAAGGCATATTAAACCCATCACAATTTTTGGAAAAGGCTCAAACCGATATAACTGAATTGTTGAGACAATCACTAAAAAAGCACAATGCCATTAAGGCAAATCTTGAACTTTTCGGCGAATATATAAAACCAACAGAAAAAGAGTTTGAAAATATATCAATCAAATCTTTTCAAACTCGAATGTTTAGCATTACACAGACAGACGATCTTAATGATTTTTTTGAAAATGCTAAAGAAGTTATTCAACAACAAGCAGAAGACTTCCAAGAAAAGGATAGTGGCTGGGCGTTGATTAGAATTTTACACGTGGAAATAAATATTAATAAATATAAGCCAATCCGCGTTTCTAGTTATAAGGTAAAAAAATAAAAATAGACATACGGGTGTAGACATACGGGTGTAGACATTTTCCTTTTACCAAAAAACATAGAAGATAAAAAAGCCTGCATTAATATCAACAATAATGATAACTTCTGTTTTAAGTGGAGTTTGGTATCAGCCTTACAAACTTGTGCTGAACATGCAAAACGAACATCTTAACCAAATTAGTGACATTTCTCAACCCATAGTCAAGCTTGAGTTTGGCGATGTTTTACAACTTAATTTTGGTAATATGCAATTTTCAGCTAAATTGTCTGAATTAAATTTATTCGAAGAACTTAATAATGACATAAGCATAAATTTGTTTGGACTGGAAGTCATTAATAAGAAATATGAGGTTGTAGGGCCATTTTATTTGACAAAATGTGAAAAAAAGTTTCATGGCAATTTATTGCTTTTGGAAAGGGATGAAAAATTTCATTTTGTGTACATAAAACATTTATCAAGATTGATAAGTCGATCTGTAACAAAGAATACTCATCAAATTTATATTTGTAATATGTGCTTGCAACATTTTCATACATTACAACAACGTGACTTACACATACTCGAATACAATAAAGTAGTTACAAAGCTTCCATCTGTTGAAAAAAGTACACTAGAGTTTAAGAAATATCAACAACAATTGAAAACACCTTTTGTTATTTATGCTGATGCTGAGAGTATTTTACAGCCTATTGCAACATGCAATCCTGATCCCATGATGTCTTCAACAACAAATATTCATCAACATGTTCCAGTAGCTTTCTCGTACTACATTAAGTGTTCTTTTGATGATAGTCTAAGCTGTTTCAAAGAATTTGTTGGAGCTAACTGTGCTAAGGAATTTATCCAATCATCGACGGAAACATGCAGTGAAATATATTCAACCTTCTTTATGAGTTCAAAGCCGATGAATCCACTAACACTGGATCAGCTGCAACAATTGGTTCAAGAAACGTGTCACATATGTGGTAAGCATTTAGATTTTAATAATAGAATTAGAGACCATTGTCACTTTACTGGTAATTATAGAGGTCCTGCTCATTCTTATTGCAACTTATTGTATAGGCGATCAAATTTTTTCCCAATATTCTTTCACAATTTTTCAGGCTATGATTGTCATCTTTTATTTAAAGAGCTAAACGAAGTGAATGGACATATTGGTGTCATTCCTTTGAATAAAGAACGTTATATTTCATTATCTAAAAAAATTACAATAGATAATAATCATTCATTTTATTTACGTTTTCTTGATAGCTTCAGATTTATGGCTTCTAGCCTTGATTCATTGTGTAAAAATTTAAATGAAAACGATTTGTTTCATATAAAAAAAGAATTCAATAATAATGAAAAATTTATACTTATGACTCGAAAGGGGGTTTTTCCTTATGAGTATTTAAATTCCATTAAACGACTTGACGAAACATGTTTACCGTCACAAGACAATTTTACCAATCAAATGACAAACACACCATGTTCCGATGAAGACTACATTCATGCAGTTAATGTATGGAATACTTTTAAATGTCAAAATTTATGGGACTATCTTAAACTTTACCTTAAAACAGATGTACTTATTTTGACTGATGTTTTTGAAAACTTCCGAAAAATATGCGCCAAAATCTATTCTTTAGATCCTGCAAATTTTTACACTACACCAGGTTTGTCATGGGCGGCTATGTTAAAATACACTGATATCAAGTTAGAGTTGTTAACTGATGTTGATATGTATAATTTTTTTAAAAAAGGGCTACGTGGTGGAATTAGTCAGTGCTCACTTAGACATTCAGTAGCAAATAATAAATTTATGGAGGAATCTTATAAAAAAACGAACCTTCTAAATACATAGTATATGAAGATGCTAACAATTTATATGGGTGGGCAATGATACAATATTTACCACATAAAGATTTTCAGTGGGTTGATACTCCTGAAAATGTTGATGTGCTTTCAGTTGCCGATGATTCGCAAACTGGTTATGTTTTAGAAGTGGATTTAGATTACCCTCAACATTTACATGATTTGCACAATGATTTTCCTTTTTGTGCTGAAAACAAAGTTCCACCGAAAGGTAAAATTCCTAAACTGTTAGTTGACTTAACAAACAAATGAAAATATATTATTCATTATCGAAATTTAAAACAATGTCTTCGAAACGGCATGATTCTCAAAAAAATTTATAGAGTACTAAAATTCACACAAAGCAATTGGTTAAAAAAATATATTCATTTAAATAACGCACACAGGTCAATGACTAAAAATGTTTTTGGAAAAGATTATTTTAAATTAATGAATAATGCTGTTTTCGGTAAAACAATGGAAAATGTAGATAAAAGAAAAAATGTCAAAATAGCTACGTCTTGGGAAAGTCAAGGAAGAAATTTAGGTGCTCGAGCGCTAATAGCAAAACCAAATTATCATAGCCATTCTAGATTTACTGAAAACTTGATAGCCATTCAGCTTAATCATACAAATATATATTATGACAAACCTATATATTTGGGATTTACGGTACTCGAACAATCTAAAATTCTTATGTATGATTTTCATTATGATTTTATTAAACCTAAATATGGTAGTAAGGCTTTATTAAATTATACAGACACTGACAGTTTTATTTATACTATACAGACAGATGATTTTTACGCTGACATATTTAATGAAATATCAAAACGTTTTGATACATCAGATTATCCATCCGACAATTTATTTAATTTCCCTCTAATGAATAAAAAAGTTCTGGGTCTTTTTAAAGATGAATTTAATGGAAAAATTGTTTCTGAATTTATTGGATTAAAATCTAAAATGTATTTCCTTCAAACATATGAAAATAAAACTATTAAAAAAGCTAAAGGAATAAAGAAATATGTTGTCAATTCTTTAACATTAGATAATTATAAAAATTGTTTGTTAAAAAATGGAACTTATTTAAAACAAATGAAAATATTTAGATCATATTTACATACAATTTATACACAAAATTTAAATAAAGTAGCTTTAAGTTCATTAGATAATAAAAGATATGTAACTGAAGATAATATAAAAACATATGCTTGGGGGCATTATGCCATTTAGCAATAGTTGTAAAAAAACAAAATAAAAAAATCAAATTTTTGTTAGCTTAATATTAATAATAAAAATCACAATTTAAAGATGTTTAAAAAAAAAAAATATTATACACACATTAAAAGTGTTTTTCAATTTTTTAAAAACTTTTTTTTTTAATTTTTCAGATAAATATTAAACCAAAAGCTTTAACTTTAATAATTACTTGAACAAGACTTTATAAACTTTTCATATCTTCACTTTAACCAGCTTAACTTTTAAAATTTGAAAACATAAAAAACTTTTAACTTTTCAGTTAAATATTAATTCATCTAAATCTAAACTTTAATAATATTAACTTTGAAAACTTTTCTAATCTGTATGAAAATTTTCAACAGTACTATAGCTTAAGCTTAATATTATTAATTTAAAAAACTTTTCTTTAATTTTTCAAGTAAATTTTAAACCAAGCTTAAACTTTCCTAATAATAGTTTTGTATTTAAACCCTACTTTAAAAACTTTTCATATTATCTTTTTAATACTCAGCACTACAGTTTAACTTCTTAAGCTTATTATTGTTTTAAATATAAAAAGTTTTCTATTTAAATTTTTAGGTAAGTAACTATTAAATTAAGCTTAAACTTAATGATAATAATAATTTTGAATATAAACCAAACTTTTAAAACTTTTTATAACTAATTTCGAATTTTCAACACAATAGCTTAAGTTTTTTATGGTTAAATTTTTAAAACTTTTTTTCAATTTTTCAGGTTAATATTCAATCAAGTTTAAACTTTGATTATAATAACTTTGTATTTAAACCAAACTAAAAGCTTGAAAAACTTTTCATAGCTTCCCACATATAAAAATATTTCAGCAATTTTAAATCAAGTTTTAAGTTTCATAACCAAGCGTTTTAGAAGAAGAAGAAGAATTTTAAAATTGATATTAGTTTTGTATATTAACTTTGTATTTAAGTCAAAACATTAAAATCTTTTCATATCTAATTAAGAATATTCAACACAATAGCTTAAGCTTATTTTTTTATTTTATAAAACTTTTTTTAATTTTTCACGTAAATATTAAATCAAGCTTAAACTTTAATAAACTTTTCCTATCTAATTAAGAATATTCCGTTCAATAGCTTAAGCTTATTTTATTTTTTATTTTAATTTACAAAACTTTTTTTTCATTTTTCATAGAAATATTAAATCAAGCTTAAACTTTAATAATATTAAAAATAAACCAAACTTAAAAAACTTTTCATATCTAATTAGGAATATTCAGCTCAATAGCTTAAATTTATTTTTTATTTTAATTTATAAAACTTTTTTTTCAATTTTCACGGAAATATTAAATCAAGTTTAAACTTTGATAATATTAACTTTGTATTTAAACCAAACCAAACTTTAAAAACTTTTCATATTTAATTAAGAACAGTAAGCACTATATCTTTAGCTTATTACTGTTTTAATTTTAAATTTAAACATAACTGATATTCTAACCGCTAAGCTTAATTTAAAATACTCAAAAGCATAAAACTTTTTACTTATCACAATTTTATTGCATACATTTAGGAGAACTGCTGAATAAAAGCTCCTCCTGGCGCTGAAACGGCATATACATACTACTAAGGTGTTCTGTTATGTTTCCTTTTCTGTAAAATTGAAAACTGGCATTTGAAAGAATTTGAACCATGCGTTCGTATTTTGGAAACTTCCGGACGAGCACAACAGCAACGAGCATATCTCCAAAACCAACAAATGTAGAACCTTTGAATTTAGTACAATGGTGTTCTGGCATGTTTTCTTTATGTTCCTGAGATGGATTCGATGAATTGGAGTGGCAATTCGGGTACCTGACACACACCTCGCAAGGACTAACAATCATCGAAATTAATAAAGATAGAAACTTAAATTTTTTTACAAAGGTGTCAAGCATATCCCAAGAGGATGCCTCTTTTATGTTCCTGAAATTCGAGTTGAATAAGACAGAAAAGGGAAGAAGTTCAAGCAGCTGCCAAAAAAACTTATGGATTTTTAATTTAATTCAAATTATTCAGGTGTAGGGTATTAATAAGTCGGTTGCATCGACTTACTGTTACATTTACTTGTTAGCACATTTCCAAAAAAATTTTGAAAAAATGTGCTTATTAGTTTCACTCTGTCCGTCCGTCCGTCCGTCCGTCCGTCCGTCCGTCCGTCTGTTTACAAAACTTCTACACCGTTAAAGATAGAGAAAAAAAATTTTAACCATAGGTAGGTCTTATAAAAAAAATAATTTTGTGGAACAACTTTTTCATGTAGCCCCCCCCATTACGAAGCTACAGCCCCTCAAACTTTGAAAAAGCCCTATTTTTAAATGCATATATCTTATGTTCTGCTCAAGATTTTTTCATTCTGAAAACGTCATTCGACAGGTATTTCTTTTATCTTTGTAAATTAATATCAAAATTATACAATTTTTTTAAATTTAGTATTTAAATTTACCGTTATGTGAAAACCAAATTTTGCAAGATTTTTCTACTTTCATAACTCCGGCACGCTTCTAGATAGAAGCTTGAAATTTTGAGGCAAGAAAGAACTTTTAGAATTAGTATAAGTTTGCTCAGAAAATTTTTTCGGTCCACCCCCTGTTTATGAGCTATTAGGGCTTAAAAATTGAAAATTTGCTATTTTTAAACACCTGTAACTTAGGAACCTGTACATATTTTACTTCTGCAAGATATAAAAATTAAAGCTACAATAAAATATTTTTACGTGTGTTAAAGGTTTATTTTAATTGTAAAGGGTTCCAAAGTTGCAGCTCTTCAAAATTGCGAAAAAGCCCCATTTTCAGATATATATATTTCGGGCTCTACGTAATAATTTTGCAATCTAAAACCGCCAGAAGATCGAAAATTTTATTATCTATATAAAACAATATAAAAATTATGTAATATTTTGTAATTTACTATTTAAATTTACCGTTATGTGAAAACCACATTTTGCATGAAATTTCTTTTTTCATAACTCCGGCACCCCTTTAGATAGGAACCTGAAATTTTGAGACAAGAAAGAACTTTTAGAATTAGTATAAGTTTCCTCAGAAAATTTTTTGGTAACACCCCCTCTTTAAGAGTTATTACGCCTCAAAAATTGAAAATTTGCTATTTTTAGACACCTGTAACTTAGGCACCTGTACAAATTTTTCTTCGGCAAGACATGAAAATTAAAGGTTCAACAATAATCTTTTACGTGTGTTAACGGCTTTTCTTAGTTATATAGGATTCCGGAGTTACGGCCCCTCAAAATTTCAAAAATGTCCTATTTTCACATTTTTTCTTATTACATGAAATTTTCAAATTTTTGTGTAAGTCACACTTCTAAACAGTTTGTATTGAATTTTGGAAATGTGCGCTTTTAAAAACCGTTGGTTTACATTCTATCTTGTTTTTTTATTGATCTTAGTCTAAGCTAGTATAAAGGCAATTGGTTTTCTGGTTATTTGTCCTGCACAGAGTCAGATAAAAGTTCGACCTATTTCTTGTATTGTGACCGTGAATATGTACCATTCTATTAAGAATGAAGTTATGTTTTATCAAAATTTTGAGTATAATTCCTTTTTAAAGATATTTCGTATGCTTATATACTTTCCTGTATACAGTAAGTTTGTTGGGAGTAGGTGGGTAGAAATTTAACAGTTTAATGGCTTTTTTGTGTACCTTATTTAACTTGTCCATAATAGATTGATTAGCACTGCCCCATATAGGAATTAGATAAACTACGTTAGATAGAATATATGAAGTATAAATATGATTTAGAACTTCTTTCGGTAGAAATTTACGTAGTCTGCGTATCAGAAGCAAGTATGGGGTGAGTTTTTAAATTAGGCGATCAACATGGTCGTTCCATTTCAACTTTCTATCAATTATTAGACCGAGGTAATTAAAGTTTTCCAGTATTTCTAACACCGTTCCATTAAAAGTGACGGAAAATTTGGAGTACTTTCTATTACCGAGTAGCAGTAATTTTGTTTTTATGGTGTTCAATAACAATCGGTGACTCGTCAACCGCTCCTACAGTATCCACAGATCATTTTAAATGTCATTCTGAAGTTGGTTATTTCTGTTCTCGGCATATTTCAGGACGGCATCGTCTGCGTATAATTGTATTGAACCCGTCAAGTTTAAACTGCAGTTGTCATTTAAATAGAGTTTAGGTAGATCCGGACCTAAGATGGAACCTTGTGGAACACCTTTTTTAATTAAACCTTCAGAGCTAAGAACATTACCGAGCTCATTTAGTAATTCATCAAAGTTCGTGTACGAATCTAACCTATCCCAAATGTCTGCAGTATCTAACTTATTATAATCCAATGCAGTCTTATACGCCGGTTTACGTTCTACAATTGGTTCCACATACTTATAAAAATACTTATAAAAAGTATTTTTATAAGTATGTGGAACCATACTTATACTCATACTTATAAAAAGCATTCTGTGATCGGAGAGTGTAGTGTCCATTAGATAAAAGTAATATTTGTATCGAAGAAGATGGGTAATAAAGTGGTCAATTATGGACACACTGGTACTTCTTAGACTAGTATCGAAATTTGGGCAAATTTTGTTATAGATTATGTATAGCCATTACTCTGCAGCGTATGACATAATGATTAATTTCCCGACTCTGATGTGTAAAAGATTTAGATTAAAGTCACCAAGTATTAGGGAACTCCCTATTGTATTGTGAGGTAATTTCATCCAACCTATGTATAAATTCGTCTACCCGTGTTTCATGTGATCTATTTACCGATATTATGTTAGTATTATTCTTTAACATTTTTACCACTAAAAAACTCGATTTATTAAACTCATCCTCAAAAATTAAAGAACAGCTTGTAGTATTCTTAACATATATAGCCTTCTACCGTATAAAGTTTTCCTAGTCGAGAAGAAGGGATTATAGTCAGGTATATTAAAGAATTGATTTTCTTGTTCATCTATCCAGATTTCAGTTAGTACGATAATATGTACATCAGAATTATAAGATTCTATCAATATTTCTAAATTGTCTAATTTATTACGTAGCCTTTGTATATCTAAATATATTATGTTGAAATTGTTTTTGATTTTAGAATGGAAATTTGCATTATTAACTAGATCTGAAAAACAATCAACTTTTATACTTTTCTCGATATTTCCTACGTCATTTAACTCCAGTAATTGTAAAACATAATATAATACTATAATAATAAATAAAATTAGAATCAAAAAATATAATGAGATTGAATGATTTATCATTAATAGAAAAATTTTTTAAATCAACATACATATATTAAGTGGTAAATATTGTTGCAAACGCAACAAGTAATTTTACCGGTATCTCCTCTGTCAATTTTTTTTATTCCAGTTGCCATAATTCATATTGCACAATGTGCAAACTATTTAGAATTTTTTATTTTAAGTGAATTATAAATGATATAAATTATTAAGTGAAACAATATATCAATAAAATTATAAATTAGCGCAGAAAAGGAAGTTCATTTTGTCTCAAAAGTACCCAGATTTTTATTAACCAAGCCCCTGTGAAGAAAAATTACTAAACATAATTTTTTCTTTAACATAAGTTTTTTTTGTGGGTTCTTTGAAAATACAATATTCTAACATTGTTTTTTTGCAAAACATAGATTTACACACAGTGAGGCCAACAGACCCTAACCTCTAGTTACGAAGATTTTAAAACCCTGTTTTTGTTTAATTATACTAAAAAAAATTATTATTTGCTAAAAATCAATAATTCCATTTTTTATTTTTTTTCGGCTTTTTTCTGAAAACCTTCTGAAAATATAAAAGTAAAAAATAAAAATAAAATGAATAATTTTTTATTTATTTAAATTAAAGATTAATATTCAAAGTATTTGTTACCGCATAGAAAATATGGTGACAAATAAATATAAAAGGGAAGCTTTTTTTTTACCATTACAACTTATAAGAAAACTTTCAACCAAACTATTTTTAATAATATAGATGCAAAAATAATATAATTTTGTTGTATTAATCAAAACGGGGCTATGAATTAAGTTTTAAATTAGTTTTTGTTTTTTGTAAGTAAATATAAGAAATAAATTCGTAAAACTAAAATTAAAAAATTCATAGCGTCTAATAAATTAACAGAAATTATATTAATAGTTTAATTGAAATTAAATATTCGATAACATATGCACTGTAAGACCGTGACGTAAGAATTCCCTCTGAAACTGCTTGTATTAAAATTATATCTGGTTGAAGTCCCTTAGTTGTGTCATAATAAAAATGTTTATTATTTTATAATACAAAAATAACGATAAAAATAAATAAATATTCAATATAAAACAAAATAAAAAAGTATATAAAATAATTTGTAGTACACATCATTTTTGTCATTTCATCCGTATAATAGTGCTGGTTGTGTTAAAGTTATTCCTCCGTTTGTAACACATCGGAAGAAGAACAATGGATATAGGCGCAAGTGTATGAATCGTGAGTTAATACAAAATATTTTTGGATTAGTTTGTAGATTCCTCATCGTATTTAGTTGAGATCCTACGAAAATTGATTGAAAGATCTGATCAATCCGTTGGGTTCGTTTGTTAAGAGGTTCGAATCTACGGAGAGTTAACTTTCTTTTGTTTTGCACATATATATATGTTTAAATTTTTGAGTACAATGTTAAATAATAATATATTTAATATACTTATGGAGATACTTCCATATAGAGAGGGTGAAGTTACGTAATGACGTCATAACGTAACGGTAATGTATAACGTCACGTTTCCAAATATATATGTCACTGGTTGCGAAAACACCATCCAGTGGCCAAATGCATTGCAACATTTTTTTAATATTATATATCGTTTTAATTAAACCGTTACATTTTTCCCGTAAGACAATAAACTGGAACAATTTTCTACAATATTTTAAAGCATAATACTGTCGTTAATATACATCTTGTTTCATTATAATCGGTACTACTGTGTTGTACCGATATAATAATCGGTACTACTGTGTTGTACTAAAATGTTTTAAGCACTCTATATTTATTATCTATATTTTATACCATTACAAAGATCTATTCACACACTTTTCAACGGTATATAAAGAGTATGGCATATATTGGGAATAGTCCCACCAGAGGACACAAATGCAAAACTGAAACAACAATTTTAATAAAAAAAATATTTCCATACTTTATTTCTCATACAATTTTGCCTTTTTATTTTGTTGTTGGAATATATGTGTAAAAATATAAGTGCGATGCACTTTAGAGTGGGATACAATATCAAGTTGGATTTTCATAATTTGTTTAGGGAGAGTTTGGAGGTGGCAATCCCCACAATTTTAAAAGTTTTGTTGTTGAAATATGTATGTAAAAATATAATTAGCAAGGACTTTAGAGTTGGCTACAAAATAAAAAAAAATTAACTTTTATGTATATACAAACATCTGAATTAGGAGGTATTTTATAGTTGAATTCAAAATTAGAATTGCCGCTTTTCGCAGAGTATTTATATATATACATGAGCATACCAGATTCTGAATCAGGAGGAATTTTATAGTTGGGTTAAAATTTGTGATAGCAAATTTACAAACAAAAAAAAATTAATATACAGACATGCGTACATATATAGCATAATAAATAAAAATTGTAACTTTTAATTGTTTGTTTATTTTATGAACATAACAATTTTATATAAATAATGAAAAGAGAAAAAAATTGTAAAAATTTATTAGGGCGCTACGAGATAAGTGCGAAACCAAAAATAAAACAAGTAAATGTAACAGTAAGTCGATGCAACCGACTTATTAATACCCTACACCTGAATAATTCGAATTAAATTAAAAATCCATAAGTTTTTTTGGCAGCTGCCTGAACTTCTTCCCTTTTATGTCTAATTCAACTCGAATTTCAGGAACGTAAAAGAGGCATCTCTTGGGATATGCTTGACACCTTTGTAAAAAATTTTAAGTGTCTTTATTAATTTCGAAGATTGTTAGTCCTTGGGAGGCGTGTCAGATACCCGAATTGCCACTCCAATTCATCGAATCCATCTCAGGAACATAAAGAAAACATGCCAGAACACCATTGTACTAAATTTAAAGGTTCCACTTTTGTTGGTTTTGGAGATATGCTCGTTGCTCTTGTGCTCGTCCGGAAGTATCCAAAATACGAACCTATAGTTCAAATTCTTTCAAATGTCAGTGTCCAATTTTACAGAAAAGGAAACATAACAGAACACCTTTGTACTAAAAATAAAAGTTCTATCTTTGTTGGTTGTGGAGATATACTCGTTTGCTCTGGGGCTCCTCCGGAAGCTTCCAAGATTTGAACCCATGGACCAAATCCTCACAAATTTCAGAAACATAAATCAAACATGAAGGAACACCATTCTGCCTAATTTAAAGTTTATATCTTTGTTGCTTTTGGAGATAATATCATTTGCTCTGAGGCACGTTCGGAAGCTTCCGAAATTCAAATCTAAGGACCAAATCCTCTCAAATTTCAGAGACGTAAATCAAACACGAAAGAACACCATTCTGCCAAATTTAAAGGTTATATTTTTGTTGGTTTTGGAGATAATCTCATTTGTTCTGGGGTTCGTTCGGAAGCTTCCAAAATCCAAACCCATGGACCATATCCTCTTAAATTTCAGAGATATAAATCAAACGGGAAGGAACATCATTGTAAAAAAATTTAAAGGTTCTATCTTTGTTGATTTTGGAGATAATCTCGTTTGCTCTGGCGCTCGTTCGGAAGCTTCCAAAATCCGAACCCATGGACCAAATCCTCTCAATTTTCAGAGACTTAAATAAAACATGAAAGAACACCTCTCTGTCAAATCTGAAGGTTATATCTTTATTGGTTTTGGAGATAATCTCATTTGCTCTGGTGCTCGTTCGGAAGCTTCCAAAATCCAAACCCATGGACCAAATCCTCTTAAATTTCAGAGACATAAATCGAACGGGAAGGAACATCATTGTACAAAATTTAAAGGTTCCATCTTTGTTGGTTTTGGAGGTAATCTTGTTTGCTCCGGAATCATTCGAAAGCTCCAGAATCCGAACCCATGAACCGATTTTGTTCAGATTCGAATTTAGCCTTTCTTTCGTAATTAGTAACCTACTATATAAATTTATCAAGATAGCTTTATTAGTTTTTGAGTTATCGTGCGAACGGACGGACGGACATCGTTAAATCGACTCAGGAGGTGATCCTGATTCAGAATATATACACATGTCCATATCTAACTCGCTTCCTTTCGGTGGTTACAAACACCATATATGGTGGTACCAAAGTTAATATACCCTATAGTTTAGGTGTAGGGTATAAAATTTATCGACAGAAAATTTTGGATTATTTTTTCAAATTTATTTAATTTTTACATAAAATTAATTAATATAAATATATAAATATTAATATTTATTATAAATATTCTGTAAAAAGCGATTATCCTGATTTTGAAACCAACTGTAAAATCTCTCCTAATTCAAAATCTCATAGATACATATTATATAAATAAATATTCTGGAAAAAGGTGCAATCCTGGGGGGATTCTGAATCCTCCTCTAAAAACCCTCCCAATTATTTTTTTCCCATGAATATTTCAAAACAAGAGCACTTCATACAGTTGGGGCTACCGCCCAAACCCCCGCCAAACTAATTAATGAAACCAACTCTAAAATCCTTCAAAATAATCTTTTCCCATGTATATTTCAAAACAAATGCATTTCATATAGTGGGGGCTAGCGCCCCAAACCCCCTCTAACCAATTATTGAAACCCTGATTTTGAATACAATCTTAAAATCCCCCGGATTATTTTTTCTCATGTATATTTCAGAACAAAAGTATTTGATATAGTGGGGCTGCCATCCGCAAACCTATTATTGAAAGTCTGAATTTGAAACCAACACTAGTATCCCTCCAAATTAATTTTTTTACATACTTATTTCATGTTACATAATAATTATGTCACAACAAAGTACTTAAAAGAGAATATTTAATAATATATTTTCATATAAACTAGATTCTAGAACATAAAGTATGAAATGGTTTTTTTTATTAAAATTGTTGGTTCTATTTCGCATTTTTGCTCCTTGCTGGGACTTATTAGATCCTTTATAATACTTATTATATATCGTAGAAAAGAGCGTAAATGACTCTTTCTAACGGTGTAATAATATATACGGGATGCCTTGAAAATCTTCAAAATATGAATGTTTCTAGAACATCTGGAAAAAACATTTTTTTGTAGCCAAATTTTCTCTTTTGAAATATCTCTGAATCGGTAACACCGATTGAGATGAAAGAAGATTCATACTAAAGTTTGGAAAATGCCCTACAATTTCGTATCCAAATCGATTGTATATAATTTGTAGACAAAACATATAACGGTTTTAGTAAAATACTGTAAAATGTTAGGTAAATTTTAAAATAAATTTGAACTTTAAATGACCTTTCCACAACCAATGCCATATATATTTGGAAACATGATGACGTCATTACGTAATTTCTTCTCCCCTATATGGTAGTATACCCAAACTTATTTATCAAAATTCAATTGAATAAATAAAAATATAATGGAAAATAAATTTAACAACTTTAAAATTATAAGATTAAATAATACACATGAAATGATTGGACCAAGACTTGAGAATGTATGTAAATTTTTATATTTGTTTGAGAAGAAAAGATTACAAAAATAATATTATAAGCAGGCTGGTAGTACAAGACAACTGTATCATACTATAGATATTGTTACTATAGATATATGTATATCTATAGATATATAGTTACTATAGATATTGCATAAGGATATACAATATATAACAAATAATGATAAATATATACATATATGTACATATGAACTACATATTATTATACATTCCTTTAAACTTCACTAATTTCTGAGTGTTTTTTTAAAGCAGATAAAAACTTATATATACATACTCGCACATTTTTTTTAGGAAAAGAAAACATAGCGACTTTCTTATGCTGATTAATTTAATAATTTCGTTTTAGAAAATAATAAAATCTATAAATTAATTGGAATCACGCAAAGGCAACTCAATTAACAATATTTCGATATATATATTAATAATTGAATACTCGTATATTCTCGAACATATTAAATTGAAAATACACATTACTGATTGAAAAAATATATATATATTATTGAAGGACATTCAATATTATAATTTAAAATATGAGAAAAACATGTCAATATTTTCAATACAATTTGTTTTTGAATTCGCTGTAGGGATTCCCAAATTTTTCGAAGAATTAAGCAATGTTTCAATTTTATTATTGTTTACAATATTTTAATTAGATACTACAAAAATATATGTTGTCTTTTGTAACATTATCTCTGTAAGGATAATAATATGTTATATCTTCCCCACGGAGCTAATTTTCAATTTTTGTAAGTATTGAAAAAATTGTTATAGAAGAACTAGTATGTTTAGTAACTTTTATTTTAATTTCAGATTTTATAACACATTCATATATATTTCTATATTGATATAAATTTTTTTAAAGAAAGTTCGATTATAACAATATATTTTAAAAAATTACAGAAAAATTTGCAATTAAAAATTTATTTTATACTTTTTACATAGTTCAAAAAAAGCTTTTAAAAATACAATTTAAATATTTTTTTATTTTATCCTTTTTAGTCACGAGAAATAAGTATTATTTATTTATATGAATTATATACAATAACTAAAATTAATTAACTACTTACTATATATAAACTAGCAGAGTACCTGGCGTTGCCCGGAGTATTTTATTGGCTTCATGAAATAAAAATTATTAACTTTTGTTTCTGCGTTAATATAATTTAATTAATATAGTTAACTTATTTAACTATGCATTTACAGATGCTGGTAGTTAATATTCTATTTTTATTACATTTAGTTAAATTGAATAAACAGAGCGAAGAATTAGAGACAATTCGTCTACAAAAAATCTTTAAAGGAATCAATAATCTATTAAGTACGCAATTACGGCGAAGTGAGTTTTCATAATATATTTGTTAATACCGAAACATAAAATCGCATTTCAATTATAAAAGACCATAATGTAATAAATTGTTTTTCCTAAGTAATGTCACTTCATATTTTTGTGAATTATCCTTTTAAGCACATTTTGAAAAATGTGCTATTAGGTTCGCTCTTTCCCTGCGTCTTTTTACAAAACTTATATACTGTTTAATAAAGAGCAATGAAATATTTACTATGCATAGGTCTCTTAAAAGAGTAATGTTATAGAACAACTTTTTTATGTACCCTCACCGTTAGAAATTCTACAGCTTCTTTTTAAATGCATACATCTCAGGTTCTGTTTAACATATTATTTTTAATATAAAAACTACATGATTGTGTTTTACCATTATAAATCTACCAGAATTTTTATACGTTTACTTTTTCTAATTATTTTTTCAAATTGATTGGCTAAAAATATGTGTAAAAATTGTATATGGAGTAGAATGTAAAGTTTTCTGTTCTTTAAATATGTATGTACCTACTCATTTTTGATTAAATGATGTACAGAAATGTGAATATGTTTTCTAATTTAATTGATTAAGTTTATAGTATTTTTAAATATACGGATATTATACATACTATATGTACATATTTTAATGATATTTTATGGGAAACATGTTATACACATGCATCTTATATAGGTAAACCACATGTAAAGACCACATGTAAGTACATAATGCATTTCTGAATGATAACATGATGATTGTCTAATGTAGGAGATTGTTTCTGTTTTTTAACAACGGCCGAAAATGTTATGTTGTTAAGACTTAAACACAGTATTCTTAAGTTACTTAATAAGGTTATTTTAATTATTTTTATATAAGTATTAGAAATTTGCATTGAAAAATTTTTATGGAATATTAAAAACAGTGTAGATAAAAGTAAAGAGTATTGGAAATATCTTTTTAATAATAATAACAATACCAAAAATTGAGCAGAGTATTTTTAATAGGTATTCCTGCGGAAATGGGCTAACGAACGTTAACAAAAATTTGTCACAGGCTTTATTTAGAATCGTAAATTCATCCTGCCAAATTAGACAAAAATTAGAAACAAAATATTTTTTTTGAAAGTCTATCGTGCTGAAATGGGTTAATGTATCACCGCAGAATTAATTAAATGAGCTTCTGTCTTAAAGTGCAATAATTGTGCCAATGTTTAATTGGTCAAACAATTTAAGCACGACAACAAAAAATGAAAAACTTCATTGAGGCTTGATGCTGAAATGGGTTAATGTATCGTAACCAAATCAACTCAGTAAGCTTTTATAGTAAAGAGCTGGAGCTTTTGTGAATTTTCAACTCAGTTGGTCAAACCGTTTAAGCGCGACAACAAAGATATTAAGAAACTTCATTGGGCCGTGGTGCCGAAACAGGTTAGCGGATCGTAACCAAATCAACTGACTGGGCTTCTGAGGTGAAGAGCTACACTTTTGTAATTTTTCAACTCAATTTGTCAAACCTTTTAAGTGCGACAACAAAGAAATTAAAAAATATCATTGAGCCCTGGTGCCGAAACGGGCTAATGTATTGTAACCAAGTCAATTCAGTAAGCTTCTATGCTAAAGAGTAACAATTTTGCAATTTTTCAACTCAATTGGTCAAAACTTTTAAGCGCGACAATAAAAAAAATTTAAAAACTTCATTGAGGCTTGATGCTGAAATGGGTTAATGTATCGTAACCAAATCAACTCAGTAAGCTTCTATGGTAAAGAGCTGGAGCTTTTGTGAATTTTCAACTCAGTTGGTCAAACCGTTTAAGCGCGACAACAAAGACATTAAGAAATTTCATTGGGCCGTGGTGCCGAAACGGGTTAACGGATCGTAACCAAATCAACTAAGTGAGCTTCTGGGGTGAACAACTACACTTTTGTAAATTTACAACTCAATTGGTCAAACCGTTTAAGCGCGACATTAAGGTAAATTAAGAAATTTCACTGAGCCCTGGTGCCGAAACGGGTTAATGGATCTTAACCAAATTAACCTAGTGAGCTTTTCTGCTAAAAAGCAACAGTTTTGCAAGTTTTCAAATCAATTGATGAAACCGTTTAAGCAGGACAGCAATAAAATTTAATGAACTTCGTTCGGCTCTCGTGCCCAAACGGGTTACCGGAACTTTACAAAAATTTGTTTCAGGGTTTTTTTTCGACCATAAAACCGCCATACAAAATTGGACATAAATCGGAAACAAAAAATTTTTTGGAAGCCCGCCGGGCCGAACCCGTATGACATTTGGCAACCCAATTTCTTGGGTACACCGCAAAATGTGAGAAGAACATTTATGCAAATTTTCAACTCAATCGGTCAAACCATTTAGGCAGAACAACGAAAAAACTAAAATGCTTTAAAACGCTCTCGGGCCGCAATGGGTTAATGAACCGAAACGCGATATAGCCTATAACTCCTTCCGGGGTCGTAGAAATATTCCTGCAAAATTTGGTTGCAATCGGACTGGTGGTTTTTACGTGAATCCGTGCCAAACAAACAAACAAACAGAATTTCTTCCTTATATATTAGATAACTAGCAACTGAGACATTCGAGTAATTATAATAATACATTTTTTTTAGACTAAAGTTAATTAAGCCTAATTGCTAGATTTTTAAATTTAAGTTAAAATTTGTTTTTTTAATTTTACAAGAAATTTTCATTTACAGTGCAGTGCACATTACAGTGCATTAATAATGAGAATTACTTTATTATATTTTGTTGTAAATATTTAGTTTGGGAAGTATATGAATGTTTGCTTTTATCTTTATTGCTTCTAGTACGACAAAAACCTCCAATCCCCATGCCCTCCAGGCCTTCAAGTAGGCTATTGAATAAGCGGGCAAGCCTCCAATTATTATTATGTTTTTTCCTCATCGATCCGCGAAGAAAATTCAAGCTTTAGTTGCAGACGGACTTAAAAGTTATGTTGTTCTTCTTCGCAAAACCAATGACTTGTAGCAGTGTTGATGATCTTTTTGATATGCGCTTTCTTGCTATAACTGTTTTAAACTATTCATGTAGTTAAACTCCCTCAGCAAAAATAACTTTTTTTTTTCAACAGAGATAGACAGTAAAAAAAAGGTAAATGTAACAGTAAGTTGATGCAACCGACTTATTAATACCCTATATCTGAATAATTCGAATTAAATTAAAAATCCATAAGTTTTTTGGCAGCTGCTTGAACTTCTTCCCTTTCCTGTCTTATTCAACTCGAATTTCAGGAACGTAAAAGAGGCATCCTCTTGGGATATGTTTGACATCCTTGTAAAAAATTTCAAGTTTGTATCTTTATTAATTTCGAAGACATGCTTGTAAGTCCTTGGAAGGCGTATGTCAGATACCCGAAGTGCCACTCCAATTCATCAAATTCATCTCAGGGACATAAAGAAAACATGCCTGAACACCATTGTACTAAATTTAAAGGTTTTACTTTTGTTGGTTTTGGAGATATGCTCGTTTGCTCTTGTGCTCGTCCGTAAGTTTCCAAAATACGAACCCATGGTTCAAATTCTTTCTAATGTCAGTTTCCAATTTTACAAAAAATAAAGATTCTATCTTTGTTGGTTGTGGAGATATACTCGTTTGCTCTGGGGCTCGTTCGGAAGCTTCCAAGATCCGAACCCATGGACCAAATCCTCTTCAATTTCAGAGACAAAGAAGTGCGGAGTCTTGTGTTATAATTATATGAATTGAGGCATTTGTTTGTAGTCTAAGATTGCTTTTGATTAAGTTGTTAGATAATTTGTAAATCAGCTTGCAGTTTTCCAAAAATATTGTTTGTTGACAAAAGGTAGTTTGCAATCAGTAGATATATAACAATGTTATTGAGTAGTCATAACGTAATCTATATAATATTTTTATAGCTCTGTTAGTAAGTACTGCAACTGAGTTTATAATGTTTTTTCAACACTTACTCCAAATTGTGATTAAATACCGTATTTTAGACTGGATATGAGAATAAAATACCAACTTTGCAACATTTTCACCTTCCAATTCGTCAAATTATTGACATTATCGATTTTTTAAATTTTTTAATGTGGATTTTGCAGGACAGGTCTTCATCAATGTGTAAGCTTAAATATTTTGCTGATTTTAGTCTTTTTATCGGTTGTTGATTGACGTTGATTGATAAATTAATATTTTCTTTATTTTTTTGCTTAAATAATAAGAACTCAGTTTTAGCTACATTAATTGTTAATTTGCTATTATTTAACCACTCACTGACTTTATGTAATTCACTATTAATATCTTCTTCAAGTTGGTTAGTTTTTTTACATTTATATAAAATTATTGTATCATCAGCAATCATTGAATAATGCCCTGTTAAGCCTATTTGGTTGAAACTATTTACATAAGCTAAGTAAAGAATTGGACAAGAACTGTGCCCTGAGGAACTCCAATTGGTAGACTTTCTTCATAAATTGGCTGCGATTCCTCTAATACCCATGTTAGAAAGACTATTTAGTAGTATATCATGATTCACTGTGTCGAATGCTTTTTTCACATCTACTAGGATGGCAGATCTAATAGGATGATAACCACTGATTTGGTTTTCTAGTACTGAATCAGCTGCGCTCGAAGTCGTTAATTTCATAAACCCTGCATAAGATAATAATAATTACGCAGTTATTCTTATAATCTCAGTGAATAATTACGCAGTTATTCTTATCTAATGCAGTGCTTATGAAATTAACGACTTCGAGTGCAGCTGATTCAGTACTACTACCATTTAGAAAACCAAATTGGCGGTCATCAATTAGATTTGAATTAGAAAGAAATGTAATTTGATAACTTTTTCAATGATTTTAGATAGACAATTAGTTAAAGCTATTGGTCTATAATTGTTGCAATCTGTATTCTTTCCAGATTCATAAATCGGAGTGATAATACATTCTTTAGCCGTATCTGGAAATTCGCCAGTAGATAAAATTTTATTTGTTATAACAGCAAGTTTGGTTGAAATTAAATGCCCTATTGATGTGATGTGTTTTATTGAAATACCATCAGGACCAGCCGATGAATTTGTTTTAAAAGTGCTTATGATTTGCATTATTTCATAACCATTTGTTGGGATAAGAAATATTGAATTCCAATTTGTAAGACAATGTGAACTTATTTCAGTATTTAATAGGATGGTAAATTTTTTATCTAAAGTGCTTCCAATGGTAGCAAAATGATTATGTAAAATATTTGCTGCTTTTAAATCAGATTTCGAGATATCACTCTTGTTATCAGTTAAATGAATTTTAAGTTTGTCCTTAGAACTCAGACAATTTAAGTGCACATTGATAACTTTCCACAATTGTTGGGGATATGTAGTGTCACTAATTTGATATATAAATATCAAATTATTTGATGAATAAAACATTTTATCTGATTTGATGAATAAAACATTTTATCTAAATTTACTAAACTCACCAAAACCAACACCAATACGTATACGTAATACATAAATGTTTTCTATAAAATACTATAGTTTTTTATGTAGGCCATTGCATTGTATGCGTACATATATATAATACTTCAAAATATGTAATAATATGTGCTTCGAAAATATTTTTGGTTTGAAAGCGATGAATTTGAAAGATAAGAATGTGTAAACAAATTAATGTGCCGCACTTGAGAACACAGTGTAAAATTTAATATGCATTTACTTAAAATTTAGTAAGCAAGTGTTAAATTTAAGTTTTTTTTTCATCAAATCAGTTGATTTTTAGTATACATTTTCATTTATAAAAGCAATGTGTTTATTTATAATATTTATATACCTAGATAGGTATGTGTTTTTCCTTTCTTATTATAATTAAAATAGGGCTTTTCTTTCGAAACTCTTAACATATTAAAATCGCATATTATGGCCCTAACACTGATATCTAAATTGGGAGCTGCCTTTAAATTAAGATCTATTAGGAAATGATGATCTGCACCACTAATGCCTTTTTCTGAAGTATAAAAACTAAGAATATATTTCCAATTATGTAAAAACATTAAACAACAAAAAGAATATATTAAAATCCAGTCTTTTTTAAAAATAGTAAATAACAAAAATATTTTTCTTTTCAATAACAATAATTATGAATTAATCATAAAATATATGTTATGTACATACATACATATATATCTACATCGTCTAGAAAAGGCAAAATAATTTTTTTTTAATTCAAAAACATTAGCATTTAGAAGTAAGCAATTTAATATATTCTCAAATACATACTTTTAAAACCAAATTTCTTTACTACATATTATGTATGTAGGTACAAACATGTACAAAAATGGTATGCATATTTTATGTGTGCTGTACTATTAAAAATCTGCTAACACAGTCACACCAAATTCCCATATTCCCAACTATTATTATTTAGTTGATTTATCGATTTATTAAGTTTTAATATGTAGGCAACAGTTATATTTATATGAATGGACGGTAAACATAAACGAACAAAAAAAAATTTTATGTATGCATATGAATGGACGGTTAACATAAACGAACAAAAAAAAAATTCAGAATGTTCTATAGCTAATAATTTCTATTTTTGAAATAGACTGTGTGCATAAATTTAATATTAAAAAAAAAAAAATAAGTTCTTAGCGTACCTAAATAACAGAAAAAAAAAGTAAAATGTAATTCTGGAAGAAAAATTAAAACGAATAGAAAAAAAAGAGAGCAAAAAATGTTACTTTGATTGTTTTTAAATATTTTTAAAGGCTATTTCTTATGTATATGTGCAGATCTGATATTCACCCACATAACAATAGAAAAAAAGAACTATTAAAATGTTATGATTTTAAAAGAAAGAAACATACGTTTGATATTTCCGTATATAACAGATAAAAAAAAAATATTAAAATGTTATGTTATGAAAAGAAAGAAAACAAGGCAGTGTATGAATCAAAGTTTTTAAAGGGTCGCATTTTAAGTGGAAATAAAGAACATTCTAAAATTGCAATATGTTCATTTAAATTTTGAATTTAGCTATGCAACGCTTTCTTAATTTTTTAAAAATTTTGCCGGATTATGATATAATGCAACACTGAGAAGTTCAGCTCATAATATAGATACCTACATATGTATATGAGTGAATATATACGGCTATTTATGTATGTAGTTATAGATTTATTATTTTTTAATATGTAGGCAACAGTTATATTTATATCAATGGACGGTAAACATAAACGAACAAAAAAAAATTTTATGTATGCATATGAATGGACGGTAAATATAAACGAACAAAAAAAAATTCAGAATGTTCTAATTTATATATATTTATAGGTTAGGTTTATATATTTAGGTTATTTATATATTTATAGGTTTATAGGTTAATTTATAAGTTATAATTTATATTTTTTAAATAGAACGCATGTATAAATTAAACATTACAAAAAAAAAAAAAAAATACTTAGCGTACCTAAATAACAGAAAACAAAATAAAAGGAAAATGTAATACTGGAAGAAAAATAAAAACGAATAGAAAAAAAAGAGAACAAAAAATATTACTTTGATTGTTTTTAAATATTAAGTCTATTTCTTATGTATAGTGCACATCTGATATTTACCCACATAACAGATAGAAAAAAAGAACTATTAAAATGTTATGATTGTAAAAGAAAGAAACATACGTTTGATATTTCCGTACATAACAAATAAAAAAAAAAATATTAAAATGTTGTTATGAAAAGAAAGAAAAAACAAGGCAGTGTATGAATCTAAGTTTTTGAAGGGTCGCATTTTTAAGTAGAAATAAAGAACATTATAAAATTGCAATAACAATTTTATTTAAATTTTTAATTTTGCTATGCAATGTTTCCTTAATTTTTAAAAATCTTGCCATAATATATAATACAATATAAGAATCAGCAGTTCAGATCATTATATAGTACCCATACTACTATAGTATATTTATGAATGAATATATCAGTATATATGTGTGTAGTTATAGATTCATCATTTTTTAATACCAACAATTATATTTATAAGAACGGACGGTAAACATAAACGAAAAAAAAAAAATTCAGAATGTCCTATAGCTAATAATTTCTATTTTTTAAATAGGGTGTATGCATAAATTTAATATTAAACAAGTAAATGTAACACAAAGTCGAGGCAACCGACTTATTAATTCCCTACACCTGAATAATTCGAATTAAATTAAAAATCCATAAGTTTTTTTGGCAGCTGCTTGAACTTCTTCCCTTTTCTGTCTTATTCAACTCGAATTTGAGGAACGTAAAAGAGGCATCCTCTTGGGATATGCTTGACACCTTCGTAAAAAATTTTAAGTTTCTATCTTTATTAATTTTGAAGATTTTTAGTCCTTGGGAGGTGTGTGTCAGGTACCCGAATTGCCACTCCAATTCATCGAATCCATCTCAGGAACATAAAGAAAACATGCCAGAATACCATTGTACTAGTTCTACTTTTGTTGGTTTTAGAGATATGCTCGTTGCTCTTGTGCTCGTCCGGAAGTATCCCAAATACGAACCCATGGTTCAAATTCTTTCAAATGTCAGTTTCCAATTTTACAGAAAAGGAAACATAACAGAACACCTTCGTACTAAAAATAAAAGTTCTATCTTTGTTGGTTGTGGAGATATACTCGTTTGCTCTGGGGCTCGTCCGGAAGATTCCAAGATTTGAACCCATGGACCAAATTCTCACAAATTTCAGAAACATAAATCAAACATGAAGGAACACCATTCTGCCTAATTTAAAGGTTATACCTTTGTTGCTTTTAGAGACAATATCATTTGCTCTGAGGCTCGTTCGGAAGCTTTCAAAATCCGAACCCAAGGACCAAATCCTCTCCAATTTCAGAGACCTAAATCAAACATGAAAGAACACCATTCTGCCAAATTTAAAGGTTATATCTTAGTTGGTTTTGGAGATAATCTTATTTGCTCTGGTGCTCGTTTGGAAGCTTCCAAAATCCAAACCCATGGACTAAATCCTCTTAAATTTCAGAGACCTAAATCAAACATGAAAAAACTTCATTCTGCCAAATTTAAAAGTTATATCTTTGTTGTTTTTGGAGATAATCTCATACGCTCTGGGGCTCGTTCGGAAGATTCCAAAATCCAAACCTATGGACTATATCCTCTTAAATTTCAGAGACATAAATCAAACGGGAAGGAATATCATTGTAAAAAATTTAAAGGTTCTATCTTTGTTGGTTTTGGAGATAATATCGTTTGCTCTGGGGCTCGTTCGGAAGCTTCCAATATACGAATCCATGGTTCAAATTCTTTCAAATGTCAGTTTCCAATTTTATAGAAAAGGAAACATAACAGCACACTCTTGCACTAAAAATAAAGGTTCTATCTTTGTAGGTTGTGGAGATTTACTCGTTTGCTCTGGGGCTCGTTCGGAAGCTTCCAAGATCCGAACCCATGAACCAAATCCTCTCAAATTTCAGAGACTTAAATAAAACATGAAAGAACACCACTCTGCCAAATTTAAAGGTTATATCTTAGTTGGTTTTGGAGATAATCTCATTTGCTCTGGTGCTCGTTCGGAAGCTTCCAAAATCCAAAATCATTGACCAAATCCTCTTAAATTTCAGAGACATAAATCGAACGGGAAGCAACATCATTGTAAAAAATTGTGTAACAGTAAGTCGATGCAACCGACTTATTAATACCCAACACCTGAATAATTCGAATTAAATTAAAAATCCATCAGTTTTTTTGGGAGCTGCTTGAACTTCTTCCCTTTTCTGTCTTATTCAACTCGAATTTCAGGAACGTAAAAGAAGCATCCTCTTGGGATATTCTTGAAACCTTTGTAAAAAATTTTAAGTTTCTATCTTTATTAATTTAGAAGATTGCTAGTCCTTGGGATGTGTGTGTCAGGTACCCGAATTGCCATTCCAATTCATTGAATCCATTTCAGGAACATAAAGAAAACATGCCAGAACACCATTGTACTAAATTTAAAGGTTCTACATTTGTTGATTTTGGGGATATGCTCGTTGCTCTTGTGCTCGTCCGGAAGCTTCCAAAATACGAAGCCATGGTTCAAATTCTTTCAAATGTCAGTTTCCAATTTTACAGAAAAGGAAACATAACAGAACACCTTTGTACTATAAATAAAAGTTCTATCGTTGTTGGTTGTGGAGATATACTCGTTTGCTCTGGGGCTCGTCCGAAAGTTTCAAAGATTTGAACCCATGGACCAAATCCTCACAAATTTCAGAAACATAAATCAAACATGAAGGAACACCATTCTGCTTAATTTAAAGGTTATATCTTTGTTGCTTTTGGAGATAATATCATTTGCTCTGAGGCTCGTTCGGAAGCTTCCAAAATCCCAACCCAAGGACCAAATCCTCTTAAATTTGAGAGACATAAATCAAACGGGAAGGAACATCATTATAAAAAATTTAAAAGTTCTATCTTTGTTGGTTTTAGAGATAATCGCGTTTGCTTTGGAGCTCGTTCGGAAGCTTCCAAAATACGGATCCATGGTTGAAATTCTTTCAAATGTCAGTTTCCAATTCTATAGAAAAGGAAACATAACAGCATACTCTTGTACTAAAAATAAAGGTTCTATCTTTGTTGGTTGTGGAGATATACTCGTTTGCTCTGGGGCTCGTTCGGAAGCTTCGAAGATAAGAACCCATGAACCAAATCATCTCAAATTTCAGAGACTTAAATAAAACGTGAAAGAGCACCACTCTACCAAATTTAAAGGTTATATCTTTGTTGGTTTCGCAAATAATATCATTTGCTCTGTTGCTCGTTCGGAGGCTTCCAAAATCCAAACCCATGGACCAAATTTTCTCAAATTTTAGAGACATAAATCGAAGGAACAGGGAAGGAACATCATTGGAGAGACATAAATCGAAGGAACAGAATAAGGGAAGGAACATCATTGTACAAAATTTAAAGGTTCTATCTTTGTTGATTTTTCAGATAATCTCGTTTGCTCTGGGACTTGTTCGGAAGCTTCCAAAATCCGAACCCATGGACCAAATCCTCTCAAATTTCAGAAACCTAAAGCAAACATGAACGAACACCATTCTGGCTTATTTAAATATTATATCTTTGTTGCTTTTGTAGATAATCTCATTTGCTCTGGAGCTCGTTCGGATGCTTCCAAAATCCAACCCCATGGACCAAATCCTCATAAATTTCAGAGACATAAATCAAACGGGAAGGAACATCATTGTAAAAAATTTAAAGGTTCTATCTTTGTTGGTTTTGGAGATAATCTCGTTTGCTCTGAGGCTCGTTCGGAAGCTTCCAATATACGAATCAATGGTTCAAATTCTTTCAAATGTCAGTTTCCAATTTTATAGAAAAGGAAACATAACAGCATACTCTTGTACTAAAAATAAAGGTTTTATCTTTGTTGGTTGTGGATATATACTCGTTTGCTCTAGGGCTCGTTCGGAAGCTTCTAAAATCCGAACCCATGGACCAAATCCACTCAAATTTCAGAAACCTAAATCAAACATGAACGTACACCATTCTGCCAAATTTAAAGGTTATATCTTTGTTGTTTTTGGAGATAATCTCATTTGCTCTGGGGCTCGTTCATAAGGTTCCAAAATCCAATCTCATGGACCATATCCTCTTAAATTTCATAGACATAAATCAAACGGGAAGGAACATCATTGTAAACAATTTAAAGGTTCTATCTTTGTTGGTTTTGGAGATAATATCGTTTGCTTTGAGGCTCGTTCGGAAGCTTCCAATATACGAATCCTTGGTTCAAATTCTTTCAAATGTCAGTTTCCAATTTTATAGAAAAGGAAACAAAACAGCATACTCTTGTACTAAAAATAAAGGTACTATCTTTGTTGGTTGTGGAGATATACTCGTTTGCTCTGGTGCTCGTTGGGAAGCTTCCAAAATCCAAACCCATGGACCAAATCCTCTTAAATTTCAGAGACATAAATCGAACGGGAAGGAACATCATTGTACAAAATTTAAAGGTTCTATCTTTGTTGATTTTGGAGATGATCTCGTTTACTCTGAGGCTCGTTCGGAAGCTTCCAAAATCCGAACCCATGGACACAATCCTCTCAAATTTTAGAGACATAAATCGAGCCGGAAGGAACATCATTGTACAAAATTTAAAGGTTATATCATTATAGATTTTGGAGATAATCTAATTTGCTCTGGTGCTCGTTCGGAAGCTTTCAAAATCCAAACCCATGGACCAAATCTTCTTAAATTTCAGAGACATAAATCGAATGGGAAGGAACATCATTGTACAAAATTTAAAGATTCTATCTTTGTTGGTTTTGGAGATAATCTCGTTTGCTCCGGAATCATTCGGAAACTTCCAGAATCCGAACCCATGGACCGATTTTATCCAGATTCGAACTTAGCCTTCCTTTCGTAATTAGTAACCTACTATATAAATTTATCAAGATAGCTTTATTAGTTTTTGAGTTATCGTGCGAACGGACGGACGGACGGACATCGTTAAATCGACTCAGGAGATGATCCTGATTCAGAATATATATACATGTCCATATCTAACTCGCTTCCTTTTGGTGGTTACAAACACCATACCAAAGTTAATATACCCTATACTTTAGGTGTAGGGTATAACAAGAGAACAAAAAATGTTACTTTGATTGTTTTTAAATCTTTTTAAAGTTTATTTCTTATGTATATATTGTGCACATCTGATATTTACACACATAACAGATAGAAAAAAAGAACTATTAAAATGTTATGATTTTAAAAGAAAGAAACCTACGTTTGATATTTCCGTACATAACAGATAAAAAAAAAAATATTAAAATGTTATGTTATGAACAGAAAGAAAACACAAGGCAGTGTATATGAAGCAAAGTTTTTAAAGGGTCGCATTTTAAGTGGAAATAAAGAACATTATAAAATTGAAATATTTTTATTTAAATTTTGAATTTAGCTATGCAGCGTTTTCTTAATTTTTTAAAAATTTTGCCACAATAAATTAATAATAAAAAAATTCAATATATTCTATATTATAACAGGTAATAATATAATTATAGACTGTAAGGGCAACTGTAAAAATTCAAAATTAAACAAGGAAAAAAAAAATATCAATTCAATACTTATATTTGTCGTTACTAAAAAAAACAAAATAAAATAAATAAAACATTTTTTAAAAAAAACGGCTTTTTTGAACCAAAAAGTAGAAAATAAATTTTTAATAGCAAATTTTTCTGTAATTTTCTAAACTATATTGTTACAATCAAGATTTCTTTAAAAAGTTTATTTCAATATGTCAAATATATATATAAATATAAGTATATATAAGTTTTAAAGTGTGTGAAATTAAAATAAAAGCTGGAGACAACAAACGCATAACTATAAACTTATATTTTTAAATTCCTGAAAAATTAAATTTAAATTTAAATCACTGAAAATGATTTAATTTTATTATTAAGGAATATTAACATACGACATTTATTATTAACATTTTGGGATTAATTTGTTGTACATTAAGTAACAAACTGTCGTATGTATTATGCAAAAAAATTTTCTTACGAAAAACTAACATACGACATTCTCATTTTGAAGTTTTTGTTAAACCATACTATAAATTTCGAAGATTTAAAAAAAAAACACCCAAAACTTTATAGGGTATGAATCATGTTACCTAAAAATTTCCAAAATTGGAAACATTTTCCACATAAGTTTCGAGATACAGGGCTTCAAACTTTGATTTCGTTTTACTCAAAACTATAGTTTTTAACATACGACAATCATTTATCCACATGACGATATCGTATATGTCACTGATTAATGATTGATAAGAGTATAGATGTATATTATATAGCGCCGTATTTACATACATATATGTATTTTGTTGTACTTATAAGAAATTATTCTATGAATGGAAATATTTTTAAAGAAATATTGCAATGTATGGCGATATACTTATAACAATATAAATATACTATGTGCGCATTAATATAATATAATATTTAAAATTATATTTACAATTTTGTAATTTAATATACATTTACCGCTTACTATTAAATGGTACTATAGAATATTTGAAAAAGTTTTGGATTGATAATCGTTATGTAGAAGGTTAGAATCTGCTTTTGAAGAATGTATAAACATATAGTTTGAATATATGTACAACCCATAGTTCTAGAAATTATAAAATTCACCCAAATTATTTTAAAATACTAAAATATTAAAACAATAATATTGTAAGCAGAGTGACAGGCTGTGAACATACTAACGGTTCGTACGGATATCTAAGAGTTGACAAAGGCAACTGTATTCTTTCTCGTTTTTGAACATTCTTACTTAAAAATAAAAATATCTTATACGACGTGCAGTCAGTTAATTAATGACTTTCGTATTCTCTTTTCTTCTATAAATTCTTCCATCCACATTTTTATGTAAGCAAAAACATCTATATCTTACTTTACTTTTTTTTCTTTATGCTATCAAAAAAAAAAAACCAAAAAAAGGATTACACTTTTTCTTTTCAATTTTAAAGATGCGCTATAGATTTAAAAATAAAAAAAATTTTTCTGTTTTTTATTTTTATATAAAAAATTTTTCTTAATACATTTACATTTGCGTATAAAATAAAAAACAAAAAAAAAGTTTTGACTCTTTTTTTTTTAAAACTAAAATGTTAAAAAATTTATTTTAAGTCTTACTTTTTGTTTTTACTCTACACATTTTTAAAGGAAGGTAGATAGATACATTTGCTATTACAAAAAATAATAAATAACATTTTTTTCTTTTCGATTTCAAAGATGATCTGTAGATTTATACAAAAACAATTTTTCTGTTTTATATTTTCATATAAGAAATTTTTATACGTGCACCTAGTATTTAAACTTCAGTTATACAATTTGGTTTATTAAGGGCTAACCTATTTCAAATTGGTTAACACTTGACTTCCTACTATACAACCATTTGAAACTTATAAGTTAACAACCCCCACATACAACCTAACTTAAAACCTCAACCAAAACATATTTTTGGCTAATAGTAACCAAGATACATAAAATCAATTGTTCAGTTCATTAACTCTGCCTGACAACTTACACAATATCAACATCATTCACTTCCTACTATAAAATTATTTGGAACTTATTTGGAAATTAACAACCCATACATACAACCTAACTTAAAACCTAAACCAACACAATCAAAACAAGTTCTTGATCTACTAAACAAGCATGACCTACATTAAACCCGTAAATCAAAATGTAGGTTAGCATGTCGTGCGATATGGGTCAATTTTTTTCCCATCCTAAAGTGCAGGGTTACCTACTCAGGGCAGATCATTTATTTAATGATTTATTTAAAATGAAATAAGAAGAGGTTCATTCAAGAAAGAAAATGCAAAAGCGCGGATGAAAACCTGCCTTTGTCAAGTAATAGTTAGACATGGTGAACCAGTTGTTATGGTAATTGACAATGCACCTTGCCACAGTAAAATTGAAGAAGTTTTGTAGGAGCAGGAATTTCGTGAAAACAAGATATTGAGACTTGGGCCCTATAGTGCAATGTTTAACCCAATTGAAAATGTCTGGTCTGTAGTAAAGAGTTATGTTAAAAGAGAGCTCTCAAAAAAGTTGTCAAGTATTCTTAATAACAGATATTCAGATTTGACCATCAAAGACCAAAGATTAAGAGCCTTAGAAAGCCTTATGTTAGAAGGTCTACCGACTATTTCACCAACAATATGTGCCAATTGCATCGCAAGCATTCAAAATATATTCACTGCGGCTCTTAACTTAGAAAATATGCAATATTAATAAATTTAATTTCAAATATGTTTGTATCAAAATTAATTGTTTTAAATCAAAATAAAATTGCTCATATTAAAATTTACTATTCTTTTATGAAATTTTTTGTTCTCAAATTGAAATTTACTATTCTTATCTTGAAGTTTACTATTCCACTTTGAAGTTTACTATTCTCATTTTGAAACTAGAATGGTATAGAACTAATATAACTTAAGTTTCTTAACTTAAGTCTATCGAAATATGGTGGTAAATTAATTGAATCGCACCATTGCAGATTTCGAAAAGTAAATCTGAGAAAGTTCTTTTGAACAGCTTCGATTCTATTTATATGTAAATTATATAGAAGCAACCAAACAGGATTTGCATATTCAAGATTAGGTCGAACCAAGGAGGTATATAATGATTTAAGAATGTATGGATCATTAAATTCTTTAGACCACCTTTTAATAAACCCTAACATAGAATTTACTTTATTAATAATTTTATCGTAATGATCAATAAACGCAAGTCCCAGCCAACATCAAAGAGTATACCCAAATCATTATATAAATAGTGTTTTTTAATTCGCATGCCATTAAAATTATAGTCCGTAACATTAGGATTAATGTTTCGAGTATATGAAACTGCGGCACATTTATCTACATTTAAGCTAAGATTATTAAGTTCCAAAAAGAGTTGAGATCATCTTTAAGATGTAAAGTATCACTGATAGAACTAATAGTTTTAAATATTTTCATATCATCAGCGTATATAATAATTTCATAATATTTAATAATTCTAGTAACATCATCTGTTGAAAGTATAAAAAGAAGTGGTCCAAGATGGCTTCCTTAAGGTACACCAGAAATAGAAATAAAAGAATCTGAAATTACATTTCTAAATTCAACTTTATAACTTCGGTTGACCAAATAGGATTCGATCCATTTTAAGAGGAAGCAAGGAAAGCCTCATTTTTTTAACTTAAATAGAATCACAGAGCGTGGCAGTATATCAAATGCTTTACTTAAGTCAGTATAAAGAACATCTGTTTGAGCCCTCGTCTCCATAGTATTAAGAAAGCATGAAGCCGATTCTACCAAGTTTGTAACGGTGGATTTACATTTTAAAAATCCATGTTGATTGGGGGAAATCAAATTTACACAATAATTGTAAATGTGATTATTTACCATGAGTTCAAATAATTTAGGAATATTAGATAGCTTGGCAATTGAGCGATAATTAGATATCTCACTTTTAGAATTTTTTTTATGAACAGGTTTACTGAAAGAAGTTTTCCACAAATTCGGGAAGACTCCTGTTTTCAAAAACTTGTTAAAAAGAATAGACAAAGGAAAAGCTAAATAGTATGCACACATTTTTTTTTTTTTTTCCCTCAGGGAGGTGGGAATCTTCCAAAGACACCAAGAATTTCCCCTTGGTAGTGTCAGATTCTTACTGACTAAAACCACCTCCCCCTTTAGCCAATATAGTGGGATGAAACCCTTACCAGCGAACGTAGTATATTGGCTAGGGAGTAGGGATAGGAAAGGATAGGAAAATGGATACGGAAACATTGAATTGGGAGTGGGACTGTAAGGAAACAATGAATCCGCCTATTATTATTATTTTGCTAACAGTGACTAAAGCCGTCACAACAGTTACAACATGTAGTAGTAGTATATATTAACTACATGAGGCAACTATTGAAGGCAACCCCCACTGTCACTGTAGCGGCTGTTATTATTGGTATTAGTATTTTTATTAATATTATTTTACTACAGAGTCAGCGCCATCAGTGGATTACACCGTGCAGCAGTATATAACACCTTACTTGCATGATATAACCAAAGATAGCCCCAGTGTAGTAGCTATTATTATTATTACTATTATTATTATTATTATAATTATTGTTATATTATTATTGTACTATTTATTATACTATTTAATTGTACTATTATTATTATTATTATTACTATCATTATTATTATTATTATTTTTACCACAGAGTCAACACCATTAGTGGATTACAACGTGCAGCAGTATATAACACCTTACTTGCATGATATAACCAAAGATGGCTCTACTGTAGCAGCTATTATTATTATTATAATTTGTTTTACTATTACTATTATTATTATTATTATTATTACTATTATCTGCTATTATTATTATTACTATTATTATTATTGTTATTTTACTACACAGTCAGCGCCATCCGTGAATTACAACATGCAGCAGTATATAACACCTTACTTGCATGATATAACCAAAGATGGCTCCACTGTAGCAGCTATTATTTATTATTAATTATTATTACACATTTGTAATATAATAGCTGGAACACTATCAGGACCGGGATTTACCTCCTTATTTACCGAAGATATATATTTTAAAACTTCATTAAGTGAAAAATTGAAATAAGATAAGAAATATTTGAATGAGGATAGAAGTGGTTAAATTTAACTTTATCTACTTGAAATGCATTGGGGGCGTAGGAACTAGAAAAGAATTTTTTAAAAAAATCAGCGATTAAGTATGGATTATTTGAGCTGCTGCCGTTAAAGGACAAAAAATTAGGATATTCATCGGATTTTCTTTTTGAGTTAACAAATTTCCAAAACATTTGTGGATTATTGAGAACATTAGAAGCAGTATAACTGAGGTAGTTTTGATAACTGGAATTAATTTATAGTTATATATAAAATTACAAATTCAGAATATAAAAAATCACTTTTAAATTTAAGATACTATTAAATTAAGCCATGTCCGTCCGTCCGTCCGTCAGCACGCTAACTCAAAAACTAAAAAAGCTAGAATTTTGTAATTTACACAAAATATTCTGGGAACAATTTGTAGGTTCCCTATTTTTTTTGGTTGAGTTCCGACCAAAATTTCAGGTAGCTCTCAAACAACTAACTTTTAGATCTCCACAATTTTTTTAAAATAGAGCCATGAAATTTTACTGCTGATTGATATCATAAAACTATTAATTTTATGTTAAAATTAATTTTTCTATAGCCCCACCCGTTAAAGAGTTACAGCCTTCCGAAGCCCACAAAAATCTCTATATTTAAATTGTTATAACACAAGTTCTATAAGGTATATCTTCAATCTGAAGATTCCAAACAAAAGGTGCTATTATGAGCTTTACAAAAATGTGTATAGTAAATATATACTTGTGCTATATGGTGCCTTAATTTACCGTTATGCGAAACTGAATTATTGCAAAATCCTTTAACCCTTCTATTTTCTAAACGGTTTAAGTTTGAAACTTGAAATTTTGACAGAAGTTAGATCTTTGAAAATCAGTATGAGTTATTTCAAAAAATTTTTTTGTATCAGCCCCAAGAGCTGTAAGGGGTCAAAAACTGAAAATTTCCTATTTTTAAACACCTGTAACTTGAACACCTGTTAAAATTTTTTTGAAGTAATACATAAAAATTAGAACTTCAACATTATACTCTTATTTCTGTTAACAACTTTTTTTTAATAATATACCTAGGATTACTTTATAATTGACGAAAGTGTTACTTGATTTTTTCAAATTTTCTAACAAATTTGTTGCATTTTGTTTTACACGATAATTTGAAATTGTTGAGGATATAATGCGTAGTACAAAAAAATGTAAATAAATAAACAACATAACGGTTGCTTGAAGAATTTTAATTTATATGATATTGATATACATACATACTTATATAATATCATGTTTATTTACATATCGTATATGTCACTGATGAATGAATGATAAGAGCATAGATGTATATTATATAGCTCCATATTTACATACATATAATATGTATTTTATTGTACTTAAGAAATTATTCTATGAATGGAAATATTTTTAAAGAAATATTGCAATGTATGGCGATATACTTATAACAATATAAATATACTATGTACTCATTAATATAATATAATATTTAAAATTATATTTACTATTTTGTAATTTAATATACATTTATCGCTTAGTATTAAACGCTTAGTATGTATGGTACTATAGAATATTTGAAAAAGTTTTGGATTGATAATCGTTATGTAGAAGGTTAAAATCTGCTTTTGAAGAATGTATAAACTATAGTTTGAATATATGTACAACCCATAGTTCTAGAAATTATAAAATTCACCCAAATTATTTTAAAATACTAAAATATTAAAAAAATAATATTGTCAGAGTTTTTATAATATTTTAGAGTTTTTCTTTGTATTCGTTAGTTTTTTCTTAGGGATTTTTTAAATGTTAATAGTTTTAACAATCTTTATTCTAACTTTGATTATAATTTTAGTATTGTATCCTTGAAAGCAAGAAGTTTGTCATCTTTAAACAAATTGAACACATTGTAATAATGTGGAAATGCTAATGTAATGTAATATTCCTGTAATAATGTTTAATGAAGTAAAGTACTACTTTAAGTCTTTTAAAGCACGTAAGCTCCGAAGCTCATACGTGACTTTAAATTCTCCAATTGCAAAGCAATATAAGGAGCTCTGTCCAAGCCTAAATAAATAAAATACTTTATTTAAGTTTTGGTTTTGACTCTGTTAAGTCAAGAATAGATCTCTTTTTAACAGCTTTTTATTAACTTGGTTGGGTAAAGGATGGAATCTTAGAAGCCATTTTAAACACACTTCCCGTTGAGCTAGAGACTTGAAATTTTCTTCATTAGATCAGATCGCGATGACAATACATGATTTTAAAATAATAATATCGAAAAACATTAGAGAAATTAGATTAATTTCAAAATTAAACTTTCATACAAAGATATAACAGAATTTTTAACAGAATTATTACAGAACCAAAATAAAACATTTTATCTAAATTTACTAAACTCACCAAAACCAACACCAATACGTATACGTTATACATAAATGTTTTTTTTTTTCTATAAAAGACTATTGTTTTTTATGTAGGCCATTGCATTGTATGCGTACATATCCGTAGGTACATACTTCAAAATATGTAATAATACGTGCTTCGAAAATATTTTTGGTTTGAAATCGAAGAATTTGAAAGATAAGAATGTGTAAACAAATTAATGTGCCGCACTTGAGAGCACAGTGTAAAATTTAATATGCATTTACTTAAAATTTAGTAAGCAAGTGTTAAATTTAAGTTTTTTTTAATCAATTCAGTTGATTTTTAGTATACATTTTCATTTATAAAAGCAATGTGTTTATTTATAATATTTATATACCTAGATAGGTATGTGTTTTTCCTTTCTTATTATAATTAAAATAGGGCTTTTCTTTCGAAACTCTTAACATATTAAAATCGCATATTATGGCCCTAACACTGATATCTAAATTGGGAGCTGCCTTTAAATTAAGATCTATTAAGGAATGATGATCTGCACCACTAATGCCTTTTTCTGAAGTATAAAAACTAAGAATATATTTCCAATTATGTAAAAACATTAAACAACAAAAAGAATATATTAAAAATTAGAAATCCAGTCTTTTTTAAAAATAGTAAATAACAACAATATTTTTCTTTTCAATAACAATAATTATGAATTAATCATAAAATATATGTTATATACATACATACATATATATCTACATCGTCTAGAAAAAACAAAATAATTTTTTTTTAATTCAAAAACATCAGCATTTAGAAGTAAGCAATTTAATATATTCTCAATTACATACTTTTAAAACCAAATTTTTTTACTACATATGTATGTAGGTACAAACATGTACAAAAATGGTATGCATATTTTTATGTGTGCTGTACTATTAAAAATCTGCTAACACAGTCACACCAAATTCCCAAATTCCCAACTATTATTATTTAGTTGATTTATCGATTTATTATTTTTTAATATGTAGGCAACAGTTATATTTATATGAATGGACGGTAAACATAAACGAACAAAAAAAAATTTTATGTATGCATATGAATGGACGGTTAACATAAACGAACAAAAAAAAAATTCAGAATGTTCTATAGCTAATAATTTCTATTTTTGAAATAGACTGTATGCATAAATTTAATATTAAAAAAAAAAAATAAGTTCTTAGCGTACCTAAATAACAGAAAAAAAAAGTAAAATGTAATTCTGGAAGAAAAATAAAAACGAATAGAAAAAAAAGAGAACAAAAAATGTTACTTTGATTGTTTTTAAATATTTTTAAAGGCTATTTCTTATGTATATGTGCAGATCTGATATTCACCCACATAACAGATAGAAAAAAAGAACTATTAAAATGTTATGATTTTAAAAGAAAGAAACATACGTTTGATATTTCCGTACATAACAGATAAAAAAAAAATATTAAAATGTTATGTTATGAAAAGAAAGAAAAAACAAGGCACTGTATGAATCAAAGTTTTTAAAGGGTCGCATTTTAAGTGGAAATAAAGAACATTATAAAATTGCAATATTTTTAATTAAATTTTGTATTTAGCTAAGCAACGTTTTCTTAATTTTTTAAAAATTTTGCCGCATTATGATATAATGCAACACTGAGAAGTTCAGCTCATAATATAGATACATATGTATATGAATGAATATATGGCTATTTATGTATGTAGTTATAGATTTATTATTTTTTAATATGTAGGCAACAGTTATATTTATATGAATGGATGGTAAACATAAACGAACAAAAAAAATTTTTATGTTTCCATATGAATGGACGGTAAATATAAACGAACAAAAAAAAATTCAGAATGTTCTATAGGTTATAATTTATATTTTTTAAATAGAATGCATGTATAAATTAAACATTAAAAAAAAAAAAAAAGAAATACTTAGCGTACCTAAATAACAGAAAACAAAAAAAAAGGAAAATGTAATACTGGAAGAAAAATAAAATCGAATAGAAAAAAAAGAGAACAAAAAATATTACTTTGATTGTTTTTAAATATTAAGTCTATTTCTTATGTATAGTGCACATCTGATATTTACCCAAATAACAGATAGAAAAAAAGAACTATTAAAATGTTATGATTTTAAAAGAAAGAAACATACGTTTGATATTTCCGTACATAACAGATAAAAAAAAAAAATATTAAAATGTTGTTATGAAAAGAAAGAAAAAACAAGGCAGTGTATGAATCAAAGTTTTTGAAGGGTCGCATTTTTAAGTGGAAGTAAAGAACATTATAAAATTGCAATAACAATTTTATTTAAATTTTTAATTTTGCTATGCAATGTTTCCTTAATTTTTTAAAAATCTTGCCACAATATATAATACAATATAACAATCAGTGTGTTCAGATCATTATATAGTACCCATACTACTATAATATGTATATGAATGAATATATCAGTATATATGTGTGTAGTTATAGATTCATTATTTTTTAATACCAACAATTATATTTATATGAATGGACGGTAAACATAAACAAAAAAAAAAAAAAATTCAGAATATTCTATAGCTAATAATTTCTATTTTTTAAATACACTGTATGCATAAATTTAATATTAAAAAAAAACAAGGTAGAATGTAAACCAACGGTTTTTAAAAGCGCACATTTCCAAAACTCAATACAAACTGTTTAGAAGTGTGACTTACACAAAAATTTGAAAATTTCATGTAATAACAAAAAATATGAAAATAGGACATTTTTGAAATTTTGAGGGGCCGTAATTCGGGAATCCTATATAACTAAGAAAAGCCGTTAACACACGTAAAAATATATTATTGAATCTTTTTCAACCCTTGCCGAAGAAAAATTTGTACAGGTGCCTAAGTTACAGGTGTCTAAAAACACCAAATTTTCAATTTTTGAGACGTAATAAGACGTAAGAGGTGGTGCTACCAAAAAATTTTCTGAGGAAACTTATACTAATTCTAAAAGTTCTTTCTTGTCTCAAAATTTCAAGCCTCTATCTAGAAGCATGGCGGAGTTATGAAAGTAGAAAATCATGCAAAATTTGGTTTTCACATAACGGTAAATTTAAATACTAAATTTAAAAAAATTGTATAATTTTCATATTAATTTACAAAGATAAAAGAAATACCTGTCGAATGACGTTTTCAGATTGAAAAAATCTTAAGTAGAACATAAGATATATGCATTTAAAAATAGGGCTTTTTCAAAGTTTTAGGAGCTGTAGCTCCGTAATGGGAGGGGCTACATGAAAAAGTTGTTCCACAAAATTATTTTTTTATGAGACCTACCCATGGTTATTTTTTTTCTCTATCTTTAACGGTGTAGAAGTTTTCTAAACAGACCGACGGACGGACGGACGGACAGAGTGAAACTAATAAGCACATTTTTTCAAAATTTTTTTGGAAATGTGCTAAAAATAAGTTCTTAGCGTACCTAAATAACAGAAAAAAAAAGTAAAATGTAATACTGCAAGAAAAATAAAAACGAATAGAAAAAAAAGAGAACAAAAAATATTACTTAGATTGTTTTTAAATATTTTTAAAGGCTACCTCTTATGTATATGTGCACATCTGATATTTACACACATAACAAATAGAAAAAAAGAAATATTAAAATGTCATGCTGTAAAAGAAAGAAAAAACAACGCAGTATATAAATAAAAGTTTTCAAAGGGTCGCATTTTTAAGTGGAAAAAAAGAACGTTATAAAATTGCAATATTTTTATTTAAATTTTGAATTTAGCTATGCAAAGTTTTCTTAATTTTTTAAAAATTTTGCCATAATAAATTAATAATAAAAAAATTCAATATATTCTATATTATAACAAGTAATAATATAATTATAGACTGTAAGGGCAACTGTAAAAATTCAAAATTAAACAAGAAAAAAAGAAAATATCAATTTAATACATATATTTATCGTTACTAAAAAGAATAAAATAAAATAAATAAAAAATTTTTTTAAAAAAACAGCTTTTTTGAACTAAAAAGTAGAAAATAAATTTTTAATAGCAAATTTTTCTGTAATTTTCTAAACTATATTGTTACAATCGAGATTTCTTTGAAAAAGTTTATTTCAATATGTCAAATATATATATAAATATAAGTATATATAAGTTTTAAAGTCTGTGAAATTAAAATAAAAGCTGGAGGTTTGTTGCCTCTTTTTTAAAAAAACAGCTTTTTTGAACTAAAAAGTAGAAAGTAAATTTTTAATAGCAAATTTTTCTGTAATTTTCTAAACTATATTGTTACAATTGAGATTTCTTTGAAAAAGTTTATTTTAATATGTCAAATATATATATAAATATAAGTATGTACAAGTTTTAAATTTAAAAATATAAGTTTCTAGTTATGCGTTTGTTGCCTCCAGCTTTTATTTTAATTTCACAGACTTTAAAACTTATACATACTTATATTTATATGTATATTTGACAAATTGAAATAAACTTTTTCAAAAAAATCTCGATTGTAACAATATAGTTTAGAAAATTACAGAAAAATTTGCTATTAAAAATTTACTTTCTACTTTTTAGTTCAAAGAAGCTGTTTTTTTAAAAATTTTTTTTATTTATTTTATTAAACATTTTAAGAAGGCTACCAAGAGAATTAAAATAATAATTTTTATTATTATCAGGTACGTTGTACATAGTAATAATTTTTAGATTAGGCTGACAATTGAACAATACTATTTCGATAGGATTAAACTTGACATTTATATGTTCAGGTAATGAAAGAGTAGAAAAACATATTTAATCTTTTATATTTACCGCAGTGCTGCCTATCTCTGCAAGAATGTATGTCCGTATACTCAGGAATTTGCATAAAAGGAATTTCAGATGAGTATATTTGTGTTTCGTTTAAAACGGCAATATCTAGAGCATGCAATTTATACAACAAGATTAAATCTTTTAGTTTATTTCTCATGGTTTTAATATTTACGTAACAGAATTTTTATTAACTTATTTTTATTATTATTGGTGTCTATCATTTTGAAAGGGGGTTCATGTATTTATTCCAAATTTCCTAGTTCTTTAAAGAATTCTGTATAATTGTTATCAATATGTCTTCTGTATGAAATCAAATCTTCCTTAACATCATCTTTGGGAATTCCAATTCTTTCATGTTTTAATGTATTTTAGAAAGTTCTTGATAGTTTGTTGGTAATCCATCTTGATTTATTAAAACTTTCAAGCTAGTGTTAGTTAAGCCATCATAACATATTTCTTTATTATTATGAAAATATGATAAAAATAGCCTGACATTATAATATATAATATAGTATTATAGTCTCTTAACTGCACAAGCACATAAACGCTGTCACCTTCTTCTATTGCTTTACAGTTACTTTTATTATTGGTGGATCAATTGGATCAAAAGTAAATTTGCTTGCAGAATCATTGTTGGCAGATTCAATTTTGTCTTGTAGATTTAGTGTTTCACCTTTAACCCAATTGGAATAGTTATTACTTGGACTTTCTTTGACACTGTTAATGTTATCATTCTTATTAATATTTTTACTTTTATTATTATTATTATTATAAATTTTGTTATTATTTTGTTATTTATTATTATTTAACTGGTACATTTTAATTAATTTCATTTCGCTCACCTGAAGGTGTGTGTTTTGATCTTTTTTATCAATTCAGCTTCTGAGTACTTCGTGTTTATATGTACTGTTTCTATTTTTGGTTTGAGTTCAGATGGGATTTTAACTTCGTAATTCTTTTCTAGATTTTCTTCAATAGCACATTTAATTTTAGTTCTTTTCTGGTTATTCCCAGCTTCTACAATAATTACTCCTTTTTTTCTATTTTCGATATTTTTTATTTTGAATTATTTTGGATTTTGGAACTTGGAAATTTTTTTTATTTAACTCCATTCAAGTAGTATTACAGTTTTGCATTGCTTTTGGTTTAATTATTAAAGGAGTTTTTTTTTCCATTTCTGGAACAATATTTTTGCTTACACTTGCGTTTTGTTTCACAATATCATAGAACGGGCACTGACCTACATTTAATTTTAATTCATTTTCATTAAAGCTTTTTATTCTATTACAAAGTTCATCGCGTTCAATAAAGAATTGTTTATCACTGTATTCAGTTTTTCACTATCCGTTTTGAATACATCAGTAATTTTTGTAACTTTCTCGAATTCTTTTTGTTCTTCACTTTTTATGCTTTCCAAACGCTCCATTTATTTACTTTCAATAGCTTTAAGTAGCTGCATTACTTCATTTTAATTTCTTTTATTGCACCTTCAAATTCGTTTTTATATTCATTCAAATAATCATTATTTTTTTTTACGGCACAATCAATTTTTTGTAATACCAAATCTACGTTATGTACATAAAGAATGAAATCTTCACAAATAAATTTAATGTTTACATTAGAGTCTAATAAATTACTTGCTGCCTGTTCAAATCCCGAGCATTTAATGGAGCAGTGAAAAATTTTCCCACATACTCCGACACATCTGATATCCTTTTGTTTTAGTACGACATTTATAACAATCAGCCATTACCCTCTTAGTTGTAAGTACACCGTTGTTTAGCACTGAACACAAAAAGAACAAAAAAAAATGCAATTATATGCAATTTTTATTATTATAAATTTTTATATTAATTTTATCTTTTTTCCGTAATTTAAAATACGTCCGATCACTTAGAAATAATTACAATGAATTAGTTAATAGTTTTCTGATAGATAGTTTAACTTTTTCTTTTAAGGAAGGAAATTCTGATTTTGGATAATGAGTATTGGTGTTGAACGAAATGCCCCAAAAGCTGATGAATTGAAGCATTGTATACGGTTTTATTTTTTGTAATTCCGTTTTCGCTGCAGTTTCATATATAGAAAGTCCATAATCTATTCTGGAGATAACAGCTTTAACAACCTCGATTAATGACTTAGTGTTACTTTCTCAATATTTTATAGAAATTAGTTTGTTATTTAATGAATTACATAACATTTATGTATGACTGTTATTACCTCAATGCGTTAGATTTGATACTAAATCTCCGAGTTTTTTTTTAAATTCTACAAAGCTAATGGTGAAATAAATAAGAAAATCGTATGCGTATATTACCTACATGTTTAAAACAATTTTAATTTTCTAATTAGCTCAATAGGCGATTAATCTTTGAGGGTTTCCATTGATTAGTGGTAAAAAATGTTAATAGTAATTGTTGTTTTTAACCCTTATTTTTGTCGTCAAGAAGTTTTTCATGAAATTGATTATATTTCCTCCCATTTTTCATTCACTAAGTTGTTCTATAATTGTGTGTATACATACACGGTCAAAAGTTTTTCGCGTAGATTGATATAATGGAAATATGGTTTTTTGAGTTTACACTGTGTTTTGTTGTTTGTTTTTTTGTTGTTGTTGTTTTTTTTTCTCTTTAATTAATTTAATTTAATTTCAGATAATTTTACAATGTATATAAAATTATGTATAAAAAATTATATAACTAAAACTAAAACTACAAACCAATAAATAAAAATTTACAACTAATTTTTAATTAAATTTTGATGATTTTACTTACTTTTGATTTTACTTACTTTTTACTTTACTAAAGGCCCAAATATTTAATTTCTAAAATTTTTTACATGTTCTTTAAGTTTTCTATTGAATATTTCCAATTTGTTACTACTTCTAATTTTTATTGGTAATAAGTTAAACATATTAATAGCACTCCATTTTAAACGTTTTTGTTTCATTGTTGTTCTAGACTTAGGAATTTCGATTTTTTTTATATCTAGTATTGTATTTATGAAGATTTTCTCTATTCTTTAAAATTAACTTTTATTTAAAATTTTATAAATATAGTTGCATTTTTCAAAGAGATTAATTGGTTTATTTGTAATTCATTAATTGTTTTATATAGAGGGCTTGCAGATTTGAAAAGCTTCTTCCTTTTTAGATATTGCATTTGCACAAAAGCGATTAAACCAAGATTTGGGTGGCCTTTTAATACTTTTCATAGAGTGAGGTATGAAAGCTCTCATCACTAGAAGAACTACTTCACTAATCGCATTGGTTGCAAAGTCAATATTTCTGTTGCTAAAGCACAAAGAACAATCAAAAGCTTTAAAAAACGCCATACTATTTTTTTTGGGACAGGTCTTTGACTGGTCTGAGTGCTAAGCTCGAAGCTAGTATTAATCAAGCAGTGGTCGGAACAACCAAGAGGAGCGCTAACTGAGACCTTGTATTTCTCAGGATGTGTAGTCAGAAACAGGTCCAGGAGTTGACCAACCCCATCTACACGGTCGGGAATTCTAGGGGGATTTTGGACAAGTTGAGTAAGATGGAATAATGAAGCGAAAAGTTCAACTTGTTTCCCACAAGTTTGCCTTTTTGCCACAATATATAATACAATATAACAATCAGTGTGTTCAGATCATTATATAGTACCCATACTACTATAATATGTATATGAATGAATATATCAGTATATATGTGTGTAGTTATAGATTCATTATTTTTTAATACCAACAATTATATTTATATGAATGGACGGTAAACATAAACAAAAAAAAAAAAAAAATTCAGAATATTCTATAGCTAATAATTTCTATTTTTTAAATACACTGTATGCATAAATTTAATATTAAAAAAAAACAAGGTAGAATGTAAACCAACGGTTTTTAAAAGCGCACATTTCCAAAACTCAATACAAACTGTTTAGAAGTGTGACTTACACAAAAATTTGAAAATTTCATGTAATAAGAAAAAATGTGAAAATAGGACATTTTTGAAATTTTGAGGGGCCGTAATTCGGCAATCCTATATAACTAAGAAAAGCCGTTAACACACGTAAAAATATATTATTGAATCTTTAATTTTCATGCCTTGCCGAAGAAAAATTTGTACAGGTGCCTAAGTTACAGGTGTCTAAAAACACCAAATTTTCAATTTTTGAGACGTAATAAGACGTAAGAGGTGGTGCTACCAAAAAATTTTCTGAGGAAACTTATACTAATTCTAAAAGTTCTTTCTTGTCTCAAAATTTCAAGCCTCTATCTAGAAGCATGGCGGAGTTATGAAAGTAGAAAATCATGCAAAATTTGGTTTTCACATAACGGTAAATTTAAATACTAAATTTAAAAAAATTGTATAATTTTCATATTAATTTACAAAGATAAAAGAAATACCTGTCGAATGACGTTTTCAGATTGAAAAAATCTTAAGTAGAACATAAGATATATGCATTTAAAAATAGGGCTTTTTCAAAGTTTTAGGAGCTGTAGCTCCGTAATGGGAGGGGCTACATGAAAAAGTTGTTCCACAAAATTATTTTTTTATGAGACCTACCCATGGTTATTTTTTTTCTCTATCTTTAACGGTGTAGAAGTTTTCTAAACAGACCGACGGACGGACGGACGGACAGAGTGAAACTAATAAGCACATTTTTTCAAAATTTTTTTGGAAATGTCCTAAAAATAAGTTCTTAGCGTACCTAAATAACAGAAAAAAAAAGTAAAATGTAATACTGCAAGAAAAATAAAAACGAATAGAAAAAAAAGAGAACAAAAAATATTACTTAGATTGTTTTTAAATATTTTTAAAGGCTACCTCTTATGTATATGTGCACATCTGATATTTACACACATAACAAATAGAAAAAAAGAAATATTAAAATGTCATGCTGTAAAAGAAAGAAAAAACAACGCAGTATATAAATCAAAGTTTTCAAAGGGTCGCATTTTTAAGTGGAAATAAAGAGCGTTATAAAATTGCAATATTTTTATTTAAATTTTGAATTTAGCTATGCAAAATTTTCTTAATTTTTTAAAAATTTTGCCATAATAAATTAATAATAAAAAAATTCAATATATTCTATATTATAACAAGTAATAATATAATTATAGACTGTAAGGGCAACTGTAAAAATTCAAAATTAAACAAGAAAAAAAGAAAATATCAATTTAATACATATATTTATTGTTACTAAAAAGAATAAAATAAAATAAATAAAAAATTTTTTTAAAAAAACAGCTTTTTTGAACTAAAAAGTAGAAAATAAATTTTTAATAGCAAATTTTTCTGTAATTTTCTAAACTATATTGTTACAATCGAGATTTCTTTGAAAAAGTTTATTTCAATATGTCAAATATATATATAAATATAAGTATATATAAGTTTTAAAGTCTGTGAAATTAAAATAAAAGCTGGAGGTTTGTTGCCTCTTTTTTAAAAAAACAGCTTTTTTGAAAGTAAATTTTTAATAGCAAATTTTTCTGTAATTTTCTAAACTATATTGTTACAATTGAGATTTCTTTGAAAAAGTTTATTTTAATATGTCAAATATATATATAAATATAAGTATGTACAAGTTTTAAATTTAAAAATATAAGTTTCTAGTTATGCGTTTGTTGCCTCCAGCTTTTATTTTAATTTCACAGACTTTAAAACTTATACATACTTATATTTATATGTATATTTGACATATTGAAATAAACTTTTTCAAAAAAATCTCGATTGTAACAATATAGTTTAGAAAATTACAGAAAAATTTGCTATTAAAAATTTACTTTCTACTTTTTAGTTCAAAGAAGCTGTTTTTTTAAAAATTTTTTTTATTTATTTTATTAAACATTTTAAGAAGGCTACCAAGAGAATTAAAATAATAATTTTTATTATTATCAGGTACGTTGTACATAGTAATAATTTTTAGATTAGGCTGACAATTGAACAATACTATTTCGATAGGATTAAACTTGACATTTATATGTTCAGGTAATGAAAGAGTAGAAAAACATATTTAATCTTTTATATTTACCGCAGTGCTGCCTATCTCTGCAAGAATGTATGTCCGTATACTCAGGAATTTGCATAAAAGGAATTTCAGATGAGTATATTTGTGTTTCGTTTAAAACGGCAATATCTAGAGCATGCAATTTATACAACAAGATTAAATCTTTTAGTTTATTTCTCATGGTTTTAATATTTACGTAACAGAATTTTTATTAACTTATTTTTATTATTATTGGTGTCTATCATTTTGAAAGGGGGTTCATGTATTTATTCCAAATTTCCCTAGTTCTTTAAAGAATTCTGTATAATTGTTATCAATATGTCTTCTGTATGAAATCAAATCTTCCTTAACATCATCTTTGGGAATTCCAATTCTTTCATGTTTTAATGTATTTTAGAAAGTTCTTGATAGTTTGTTGGTAATCCATCTTGATTTATTAAAACTTTCAAGCTAGTGTTAGTTAAGCCATCATAACATATTTCTTTATTATTATGAAAATATGATAAAAATAGCCTGACATTATAATATATAATATAGTATTATAGTCTCTTAACTGCACAAGCACATAAACGCTGTCACCTTCTTCTATTGCTTTACAGTTACTTTTATTATTGGTGGATCAATTGGATCAAAAGTAAATTTGCTTGCAGAATCATTGTTGGCAGATTCAATTTTGTCTTGTAGATTTAGTGTTTCACCTTTAACCCAATTGGAATAGTTATTACTTGGACTTTCTTTGACACTGTTAATGTTATCATTCTTATTAATATTTTTACTTTTATTATTATTATTATTATAAATTTTGTTATTATTTTGTTATTTATTATTATTTAACTGGTACATTTTAATTAATTTCATTTCGCTCACCTGAAGGTGTGTGTTTTGATCTTTTTTATCAATTCAGCTTCTGAGTACTTCGTGTTTATATGTACTGTTTCTATTTTTGGTTTGAGTTCAGATGGGATTTTAACTTCGTAATTCTTTTCTAGATTTTCTTCAATAGCACATTTAATTTTAGTTCTTTTCTGGTTATTCCCAGCTTCTACAATAATTACTCCTTTTTTTCTATTTTCGATATTTTTTATTTTGAATTATTTTGGATTTTGGAACTTGGAAATTTTTTTTATTTAACTCCATTCAAGTAGTATTACAGTTTTGCATTGCTTTTGCTTTAATTATTAAAGGAGTTTTTTTTTCCATTTCTGGAACAATATTTTTGCTTACACTTGCGTTTTGTTTCACAATATCATAGAACGGGCACTGACGTACATTTAATTTTAATTCATTTTCATTAAAGCTTTTTATTCTATTACAAAGTTCATCGCGTTCAATAAAGAATTGTTTATCACTGTATTCAGTTTTTCACTATCCGTTTTGAATACATCAGTAATTTTTGTAACTTTCTCGAATTCTTTTTGTTCTTCACTTTTTATGCTTTCCAAACGCTCCATTTATTTACTTGCAATAGCTTTAAGTAGCTGCATTACTTCATTTTAATTTCTTTTATTGCACCTTCAAATTCGTTTTTATATTCATTCAAATAATCATTATTTTTTTTTACGGCACAATCAATTTTTTGTAATACCAAATCTACGTTATGTACATAAAGAATGAAATCTTCACAAATAAATTTAATGTTTACATTAGAGTCTAATAAATTACTTGCTGCCTGTTCAAATCCCGAGCATTTAATGGAGCAGTGAAAAATTTTCCCACATACTCCGACACATCTGATATCCTTTTGTTTTAGTACGACATTTATAACAATCAGCCATTACCCTCTTAGTTGTAAGTACACCGTTGTTTAGCACTGAACACAAAAAGAACAAAAAAAAATGCAATTATATGCAATTTTTATTATTATAAATTTTTATATTAATTTTATCTTTTTTCCGTAATTTACAATACGTCCGATCACTTAGAAATAATTACAATGAATTAGTTAATAGTTTTCTGATAGATAGTTTAACTTTTTCTTTTAAGGAAGGAAATTCTGATTTTGGATAATGAGTATTGGTGTTGAACGAAATGCCCCAAAAGCTGATGAATTGAAGCATTGTATACGGTTTTATTTTTTGTAATTCCGTTTTCGCTGCAGTTTCATATATAGAAAGTCCATAATCTATTCTGGAGATAACAGCTTTAACAACCTCGATTAATGACTTAGTGTTACTTTCTCAATATTTTATAGAAATTAGTTTGTTATTTAATGAATTACATAACATTTATGTATGACTGTTATTACCTCAATGCGTTAGATTTGATACTAAATCTCCGAGTTTTTTTTTAAATTCTACAAAGCTAATGGTGGAATAAATCAGAAGATCGTATGCGTATATTACCTACATGTTTAAAACAATTTTAATTTTCTAATTAGCTCAATAGGCGATTAATCTTTGAGGGTTTCCATTGATTAGTGGTAAAAAATGTTAATAGTAATTGTTGTTTTTAACCCTTATTTTTGTCGTCAAGAAGTTTTTAATGAAATTGATTATATTTCCTCCCATTTTTCATTCACTAAGTTGTTCTATAATTGAGTGTATACATACACGGTCAAAAGTTTTTCGCGTAGATTGATATAATGGAAATATGGTTTTTTGAGTTTACACTGTGTTTTGTTGTTTGTTTTTTTGTTGTTGTTGTTTTTTTTTCTCTTTAATTAATTTAATTTAATTTCAGATAATTTTACAATGTATATAAAATTATGTATAAAAAATTATATAACTAAAACTAAAACTACAAACCAATAAATAAAAATTTACAACTAATTTTTAATTAAATTTTGATGATTTTACTTACTTTTGATTTTACTTACTTTTTACTTTACTAAAGGCCCAAATATTTAATTTCTAAAATTTTTTACATGTTCTTTAAGTTTTCTATTGAATATTTCCAATTTGTTACTACTTCTAATTTTTATTGGTAATAAGTTAAACATTTTAATAGCACTCCATTTTAAACGTTTTTGTTTCATTGTTGTTCTAGACTTAGGAATTTCGATTTTTTTTATATCTAGTATTGTATTTATGAAGATTTTCTCTATTCTTTAAAATTAACTTTTATTTAAAATTTTATAAATATAGTTGCATTTTTCAAAGAGATTAATTGGTTTATTTGTAATTCATTAATTGTTTTATATAGAGGGCTTGCAGATTTGAAAAGCTTCTTCCTTTTTAGATATTGCATTTGCACAAAAGCGATTAAACCAAGATTTGGGTGGCCTTTTAATACTTTTCCTAGAGTGAGGTATGAAAGCTCTCATCACTAGAAGAACTACTTCACTAATCGCATTGGTTGCAAAGTCAACATTTCTGTTGCTAAAGCACAAAGAACAATCAAAAGCTTTAAAAAACGCCATACTATTTTTTTTGGGACAGGTCTTTGACTGGTCTGAGTGCTAAGCTCGAAGCTAGTATTAATCAAGCAGTGGTCGGAACAACCAAGAGGAGCGCTAACTGAGACCTTGTATTTCTCAGGATGTGTAGTCAGAAACAGGTCCAGGAGTTGACCAACCCCATCTACACGGTCGGGAATTCTAGGGGGATTTTGGACAAGTTGAGTAAGATGGAATAATGAAGCGAAAAGTTCAACTTGTTTCCCATTTAAGTTTTGACTGGGAGAATTGTCATTGGAGTAGTGGAGCCAGTTTCTATTATGGATATTGAAATCACCAGCCATAACAATTTCAGATTGTGGATTTAATTCCAAAATTTCATTAATCAGGTTGGTGAGATTTTCAATCTCCGAAATAGACTCCAGTTCACTAGAGTTTGGAGACCAGTATAAGTAACATAAATGAATGACGTGCCTAGCAACAATAATTTTTATCCAAATATAGTGGAACATTTGGTTGGAACACTTATATTTGTGGAGAATGCTGTAAGCGACATCATTTCTAACATAAAGAGCCACCCCCTATGAGGCACAAAATGAGAGACAAACGAGTAATTGTCAACGACAAAGTTGTCGTCTTGGCCAACCACCTGGGTTTCACTTAATGCTAATATTGCTGATTTTACTGAATTAAGGTGGCCTTGGACGGTAAGAAAATTCGACTGCAGACCACGAACATTGCAAAAATGTACGCTAAAATTAGCAATGATTAATAGCAACAATGGGTTTGAAAATATATAAATAATATAATCAGAAAAAAAAATAAATAAATAAAAAAAACGAAAACCAAAAGACTCATGTAATTAAAGAATTTGACAAACGAAGAGTAAATAATTAATTAAATTTTAATATTGAGTGCAATGATCAATAAATAATCACTAATTAGTACTTAATTAGCAATTAATTAATATTAAAAGATAAACAATCAATATTAATAATTAATAAATAATATTAAATAAAAAATAGTATTAAGCATTAGTAATCACCACAGATAACAAAAAGTTTCCAAAATACTTTTAACAGTTTTTACTTCCTTATTGAAAGTAATTTCAACTCAAAGTCAACTACGGGTAATGTAAACGCGATACTTAAATAATGCTTAATGTAAACATAGCAAAATAAGGTAGAAAATTAAATTACCAATTACTAACAAAAAAAACAAAAAATAAAAATAAGTTAAGTTAAAGGTACAACAAAAAAAACAATAAGTTAAGCTTAATTAGTTAATATTAAAAAAAAAAAAAAGAAATGTATGAAGTTAATTTTAAGTTTTAATAAACAATGCAACAAAATTTTAATGTATAAGTTATGATAGTCCATTACAGTAACCAATAAATAAAAATAAAAAACATTTATAATCATAATAATAATAATAAATTTTTAACTAGCAAAATGTTATTTCTTTAACAAACAATTAATTGTTTATATTATTTTGAACTTGAAATAATTCCTTATTTAATAATATTTACTTAATAGGCATTTAAATAAAATTGCAAACTAATGAGTAATTATTAAAGTAAAGAACCTTAATTTATAAACAAAATAAATATTTTTAACTAAATAAAAAATTGTCAGAAATTAAAATTCGAATACCTTGTTATTAAATAACATTTAAAACAAAAGAAACAACAACAAAATTACATTTAAAAAAAATTACTTTCTTATTTATAAAAGAAGAAAAAAGGTTCTTACTAAGTAATTTTTTTTTTATTATTGTTCCAAAAATAAAATACTGGTCTTATTACTTAATAAGAATTACACTTAAAAATTTTGTACTTTGTTTTGCTCAATAAGCGAAAATTATTATTTGTGAACTAAAAAGAAATATTGGAAAATCCACTTATAGTAAGTTCCGCTTATTGACCAATATGATACTAAAACCACCAACAATGTAATGAGAACAGATATTTTGTAATGCAAAAATTATTTTTATGAATTTTTACCAAATGTAGATCAATAAATTATATTAAGTATTTACAAAGAAATTTTGTATTCTTTTCATGTAAATCAATAAATTATATTAGGATTTTAAAATAAGCAAAAATTTGTAAAGAAATTTTGTCACTTTTTACTATAAATATATTTAATTTAACATTACTAAAAGAAATCACTATTAATTTTACAATAAACCAAGGAGAACATTTTCTTGAAAAAAAATGTTATTGTTTTATTTAACATTACTAAAAGAAATCACTATTAATTTTACAATAAACCAAGGAGAACATTTTCTTGAAAAAAAATGTTATTGTTTTATTTAAATTTACAAAAATTAAATAAACTGGCGCCCGAGCAGGGACCCAAGGATTGACCTCAGGATTTACCGAAGGATTTATCCAAGGGTCCAGGGACCCCCAGTCTATAATAGATTCTTCGGTTTTAACTTAATTCGCCACCTAGAGTGAGGCTGCTCTAGGCACAGTAAATATAGAAGAAGTTAATACAACAAACCTTTTTGTTTTAATTAATATAAAAAAAAATAATAAAAAGTGAAATAAAAATTCGTTGATCACTAAAATTAAATTGATTAGTGGTTAAAGAAGGAGAATCAGTGTCAATAATTATCAGTGACCAAAAATTAACTATTAAAAACCAAATAAAGTATTTTAGATAATTTAAAATTTTTAAAAAAAAAAGAAAAAATGAGAAAAAACAGTAACTGAAAATCAATTATAAAAGTTGTTTTTTAATAATAAAAATTAAAAATATTAAATAATTTTGGAAGCAAAAAAACTTATAATTTAAAAGACAATAAAAAAAAAATAAAAATAAAAAATAAAGTTATAAACAACAAAGAAGGTTCTTTAACGACGCGCATCGAGACTGGTCCCCCTTTTTTGGAAAAAAAGAAAGAAACGAGGCCCCCAAGTAGTACCAACCAAAAGGAGTTCCAGTGTTAATTTCATCAAAGGCATTAGGAACAGCCGCTTTCCTTGTTGACCAGAGAGACTACAACGGTTTCACCATGCAAAATAATTAAAATAATTTACAAGTAAGTGTTTTTAATCCTTTTGTTTTACAAAGATCTCATATTTATTAAAGATCGCATAATAAAATTTCAAAAAATATAATAAAAAGAAAAAATTTAAAAAAAAAAGAAAAAATATAAATTTTTGTAATGACCAAAGTAGTATCAGATAATTCTGATACTGAGGATTTTACTGCCCATTACAAACAGTTAATAGGGCAAATCCAAAAAAAAAAAAGAAATATTAAAAGAAAAAAAATTAAAAATTCGAATAAAAAGATTAAGATTATAGAGTTGTTTAATCACTCTTATTAAAATTACTAAATTAAAAAGAAAAGGCCAAAGAAAAGTAAAATTAAAATTAAAACAACTAAAAGAAAGAAGGAAAATAAAAGAAATAAAATTAAAAAAAAAAAAAAAATTATAAATTTTTAAAGGAATAAGATTTTTCTTAGAGTTTCCGTCAATAAGTATCCGCATCTGTACGGAGAAAAGGAAACGCTAATTAAAAATATCTTAAAATTAAAAGGCTAGTTAGAGATAAAAAGTTTTTGGGAAATCCATCCGCATTTATACGGAAAAAATGGAGAATACTAAAAAATTTTTATCCATGAAAAGCACTATATAAAAATTTTTTTTCAAAAGGATCCGTAGTAATTAGTTATATCTGTACTTCTATTAAAACATAGTTTTACTAATTGATTAAAATAATTTAATAGGCCACTTAAGGCATACAGAGTATTCATATTAATAAAATTAGACTTTTTATAAATCTTATATTTTTTATCTCATAAGGAAATTTAAAAATTTAAATTCAATAATTAAATATCAACAATCAATTATTTAATTCAATTATAATAATATTATTTTATAAGTCTTTATAAGGTTATTTTGTAGAGTTAAAGTTTTTATAAAAATAATCTATTTTAGTACAATTTCGTGAAAATAAAAGTATTTACAATACCACCTTACAAGAGGGAAGTTAATGGACAAATCGAAAGATTCCACTCCACTTTATCTGAAATGATGCGTTGTCTTAAAGCAGAAAAATTAGAACGTAATTTCGCAGAATTATTACAAAGAGCAACGAATACAACCACACCATACAGTCGGTTACTGAAAAAAAACCTATTGAATTTTTTTTAGGAAGAACATCCAACATCGCACCAGCAGACTTTGAAAATACTCTTGACTGGCTTATATTGAGAGACTAAAAGTAAAACAACTGAACGATTTAAAATATCACAACAAAAAAAGAAAACTACTAAAACAATACGAAGTAAGGGAAACAGTCTATGTCAAACACAATAAAAGATTAGGTTCAAAATTAACTTTCAGATATAAAAAAGAAATAGTGAAGGAAAATAGAAATACAACTATCATTACCTCAACAGGGAGGGTAGTTCAGAGATCAAACATTAAATCTTAACAATTTATATGTTTTTACTGCAAATGGAGCTTGGAGATGTTCAAATATTGGATTTTAACGGATCACACATAGTGGCCATCAAGTCAGGTCCAGCTAAGGTACAAAAGGAAATGTTCGACTAATTCACACAATCGACTTGGGTATTTTACGATCTTCATTAGATGAAATTATTGCTGTCCTAAATGATATCAAAACACATGCACTTTACCCAACTTGGAATATGAAGCCCATCAAATGCAAGATTTACTAGATGAGTTTAACATACACCGAAAACCAAGAGCCATAAATGCGATCGGTACTGCCTGGAAATGGATAGCAGGTACTCCAGATCACGATGACTATATTATGATAAAGAAAAAAGTAAATAATATGTTAAATAATAATAACAAATTGGTAATAAAAACAAAACTTATAATGACAGGATAAATAACATTACTGCAATAACTAACAAAATTTTAGAAAATTTAAAAAACAAAAGTATAATTGATAACCATTCTGTTCTTCAAATTCAATATAAATTGAAAAGAATTAAAGAAGAAATAGTTAATTTAAAATATGCCATTCATTGGGCAAAATTAGGTGTAATAAATCCTATATTATTGTCAAAATCAGAAATAGAAATTTTAGTGGAAATATTAGATAAAGAAAATTTTCCTTATGAAAATGTTGAAGAAGCATTAGTTTTTCTAATGTAAAAGTTATAAGTAATGGTACTTGGTTGTTCTATCTCATTGAAGTTCCTTTAACTTCAAATGAAATATTTGTAAAATTATTAATTAAAGCAATAAAAATTGAAAATGTAGTAGTAAAAATTGATTATAAACAAATTTTATTAAATAAAGAAAAAATATTAGGTATAAAATTAAAAAATTGTAAAGTAATTAATTCTATAAGAATATGTAACGAAAATGAAATAATGGACATAACTAACTCTACCTATATTCCGAACATAACAAACGGCAAAAATTCAGCATGCAATATAACAAACAACCAACATATCCCATCAGTGGAACAATAGCAGAGGGCATATTATTGCTGAATCAATTCACAGGAACAGTTATCATCATGAATCAAAATTTATAAATGGAACTTATTTAATTATATTTCATAACTCAACAGTAACAGTGAACTAAAAAACTTATTCTTCAAAGGAAATTCCAACAGACAAAGTATTGCCAGCTATTCTTGAACCTGAATTTATTAAAAAGGAACTACAGGAACATTATTACTAGAACTACTCCGCCATATTCATATCAACAACACTAAAGAAATTAATTTCTTAAAAGAAAAAACTTTTACTGATCAAGTTTTGAGTGTCATTGAAATAAGACCAAAAATGCTAATTACCTTATTATTCATAACAACAATTATCATACTAACTTTAAGGAAAAAAAATAATAAAGTAATTATCAATAACAAACATGGCGTAAACACCGCATCCGAAGAATCGAAGAATTTAATAAACAACAAAATTACATTTAGAAAAAATTACTTTCTTATTTAAAAAAAAAAAAGAAAAAAGTTCTTACTAAATTATTATTTTTAGCACATTTCCAAAAAAATTTTGAAAAAATGTGCTTATTAGTTTCACTCTGTCCGTCCGTCCGTCCGTCTGTTTACAAAACTTCTACACCGTTAAAGATAGAGAAAAAAAATTTTAACCATAGGTAGGTCTCATAAAAAAAATAATTTTGTGGAACAACTTTTTCATGTAGCCCCCCTCATTACGGAGCTACACCCCCTCAAACTTTGAAAAAGCCCTATTTTTAAATGCATATATTTTATGTTCTGCTTAAGATTTTTTCAATCTGAACACGTCATTCGACAGGTATTTCTTTTATCTTTGTAAATTAATATCAAAATTATACAATATTTTTAAATTTAGTATTTAAATTTACCGTTATGTGAAAACCAAATTTTGCATGATTTTTCTACTTTCATAACTCCGGCACGCTTCTAGATAGAAGCTTGAAATTTTGAGGCAAGAAAGAACTTTTAGAATTAGTATAAGTTTGCTCAGAAATTTTTTCGGACCACCCCCTGTTTATGAGCTATTAGGGCTTAAAAATAGAAAATTTGATATTTTTAAACACCAGTAACTTAGGAACCTGCACACATTTTACTTCTGCAAGATGTAAAAATTAAAGCTACAATAATATATTTTTACGTGTGTGAAAGGTTTATTTTAATTGTAAAGGGTTCCAAAGTTGCAGCTCTTCAAAATTGTTAAAAAGCCGCATTTTCAGATGTATATATCTCGGGCTCTGCGTAATAGTTTTGCAATCTAAAACCGGCAGAAGATCGAAAATTTTATTATCTATATAAAACAATATCAAAATTATGTAATATTTTGTAATTTACGATTTAAATTTACCGTTATGTGAAAACCACATTTTGCATGAAATTTCTTTTTTCATAACTCCGGCATCCCTTTAGATAGGAACCTGAAATTTTGAGACAAGAAAGAACTTTTAGAATTAGTATAAGTTTCCTCAGAAAATTTTTTGGTAACGCCCCTTCTTTAAGAGTTATTACGCCTCAAAAATTTAAAATTTGCTATTTTTAGACACCTGTAACTTAGGCACCTGTAAAAATTTTTCTTCGGCAACACATGAAAATTAAAGCTACAATAATATATTTTTACGTGTGTGAAAGGTTTATTTTAGTTGTAAAGGGTTCCAAAGCTGCAGCTCTTCAAAATTGTAAAAAAGCCCCATTTTCAGATGTATATATCTCGGGCTTTGCGTAATAGTTTTGCAATCGAAAACCGGTAGAAGATCGAAAATTTTATTATCTATATAAAACAATATCAAAATTATGTAATATTTTGTAATTTACTATTTAAATTTACCGTTATGTGAAAACCACATTTTGCATGAAATTTCTTTTTTCATAACTCCGGCACCCCTTTAGATAGGAACCTGAAATTTTGAGACAAGAAAGAACTTTTAGAATTAGTATAAGTTTCCTCAGAAAATTTTTTGGTAACGCCCCCTCTTTAAGAGTTATTACGCCTCAAAAATTGAAAATTTGCTATTTTTAGACACCTGTAACTTAGGCACCTGTAAAAATTTTTCTTCGGCAAGACATAAAAATTAAAGCTTCAATAATATATTTTTACGTGTGTTAACAGCTTTTCTTAGTTATATAGGATTCCGGACTTACGGCCCCTCAAAATCTCAAAAATGTCCTATTTTCAAGTTTTTTCTTATTACATGAAATTTTCAAATTTTTGTGTAAGTCACACTTCTAAACAGTTTGTATTGAGTTTTGGAAATGTGCGCTTTTAAAAACCGTTGGTTTACATTCTACCTTGTTTTATTATTGTTCCAAAAATAAAATACTGGTCTTATTACTTAATAAGAATTACAATTAAAAAATTTGTACTTTGTTTTGCTCAATAATCTCAAAATTATTACTTGTGAACTAAAAATAAATATTGGAAAATCCACTTATAGTAAGTTCCGCTTATTGACCAATATGATACTAAGACCACCAACAATGTAATGAGAACATATATTTTGTAATGCAAAAATTATTTTTATGAATTTTTACCAAATGTAGATCAATAAATTATATTAAGTATTTACAAAGAAATTTTGTATTCTTTTCATGTAAACCAATAAATTATATTAGGATTTTAAAATAAGCAAAAATTTGTAAAGAAATTTTGTCACTTTTTACTATAAATATATTTAACATTACTAAAAGAAATCACTATTAATTTTACAATAAACCAAGGAGAACATCTTCTTGAAAAAAAATGTTATTGTTTTATTTAAATTTACAAAAATTAAATTAACTTATATAAATAATTAAAATATAAATAGTAAATAAAAAAAAAATAAAAATTAATGCATTTAAATTACCTACTTCCAATAGAAAGCAAACAAACAAAGAAAAGAAAAAATAAATGTATATTATATCAACTAAAAAATTTAAAATTGAGAAACTGAGAAACTAAAAAGTAAAATGATAAAATAAAAAAAATCACGATCTCCAAAACAGGACCAATCGCTACTACGCGAAAAGCATAATGCCAAAATCCAGAGATTTTTTACATAATCATTTAATCAAAGCAAAATAACTTCTAATAATTTAACATCATTTTTTTTATTCAATAACAGTAATAAGCAATGAAATGGTAAAAATATATTATGTACATTTATTCATACATATTATGTAATGTACGTACATACATGATTTTATTTAGTAAATTTTCTTTTAAACGGAAAAATTAACTATTTTAAATAGTAGAATAAAAAACGTTTGGAAACGAAAAAGAACAAAACTTACTAAATGTTATGTTGTGTTTACATAATGTTTCGTAGTTTACGTATTATTACTATACCCTACACCTAAAGTATAGCGTATATTAACTTTGGTATGGTGTTTGTAACCACCAAAAGGAATCGAGTTAGATATGGACATGTATATATATTCTGAATCAGGATCACCTCATAAAATTGGAAACTGACATTTGAAAGAATTTGAACCATGGGTTCGTATATTGGAAGCTTCCGAACGACCCCAGAGCAAACGAGATTATCTCCAAAACCAACAAAGATAGAACCTTTCAATTTTTTACAAAGATGTTCCTTCCCGTTTGATTTATGTCTTTGAAATTTAAGAGGATATAGTCCATAGGTTTGGATTTTGGAAGCTTCCGAATGAGCCCCAGAGCATATGAGATTATCTCCAAAAACAACAAAGATATAACCTTTAAATTTGGCAGAATGGTGTTCTTTCATGTTTGATTCAGATCCCTGAAATTTGAGAGGATTTGGTCCATGGGTTTGGATTTTGGAAGCTTCCGAACGAGCCCCAGAGCAAACGAGATTATCTGCAAAACCAACAAAGATAGAACCTTTAAATTTTTTACAAAGATGTTCCTTCCCGTTTGATTTATGTCTTTGAAATTTAAGAGGATATAGTCCATACGTTTGGATTTTGGAAGCTTCCGAATGAGCCCCAGAGCATATGAGATTATCTCCAAAAACAACAAAGATATAACTTTTAAATTTGGCAGAATGATGTTCTTTCATGTTTGATTTAGATCTCTTAAATTTGAGAGGATTTGGTCCATGGATTTGGATTTTGGAAGCTTCCAAACGACCATCAGAGCAAATGAGATTATCTCCAAAACCAACTAAGATATAACCTTTAAATTTGGCAGAATGGTGTTCTTTCATGTTTGATTTAGGTCTCTGAAATTTGAGAGGATTTGGTCCTTGGGTTCGGATTTTGGAAGCTTCCGAACGAGCCTCAGAGTAAATTATATTATCTCCAAAACCAACTAAGATATAAGCTTTAAATTAGGCAGAATGGTGTTCCTTCATGTTTGATTTATGTTTCTGAAATTTGTGAGGATTTGGTCCATGGGTTCAAATCTTGGAAGCTTCCGGACGAGCCCCAGAGCAAACGAGTATATCTCCACAACCAACAAAAATAAAACTTTTATTTTTAGTACAAAGGTGTTGTGTTATGTTTCCTTTTCTGTAAAATTGGAAACTGACATTTGAAAGAATTTGAACCATGGGTTCGTATTTTGGATACTTCTAGACGAGCACAAGAGCAACCAGCATATCTCCAAAACCAACAAAAGTAGAACCTTTAAATTTAGTACAATGGTGTTCTGGCATGTTTTCTTTATGTTCCTGAGATGGATTCGATGAATTGGAATGGCAATTCGGGTACCTGACACACACCTCCCAAGGACTAGCAATCTTCGAAATTAATAAAGATAGAAACTTAAAATTTTTTACAAAGGTGTCAAGCATATCCCAAGAAGATGCCTCTTTTACGTTCCTGAAATTCGAGTTGAATAAGACAGAAAAGGGAAGAAGTTCAAGCAGCTGTCAAAAAAACTTATGGATTTTTAATTTAATTCGAATTATTCAGGTGTAGGGTATTAATAAGTCGGTTGCATAGACTTTGTGTTACATTTACTTGTTTTTTTTTAAAACTAATAATGAAAATGAACATCCTAAAAAGGAAAATGACGTCAACGATGACTACGTAATAATTGTAAGCTGGCAACTACCGGTTACAAGTGATGACGAAAAAGAGGACGTCGATACTAAAATTTACTAAAATTTATAATGGAAGGTTAAGCGGAGTCCTCTTCTTCATGTTGTCAATAATCTAATTGATAATAAATAGGTTTTTCTAAAATATATTTGTTGATTTTTTTAATAAAACAAATAGTTTTTTATACACAAAAAAGAAGATATTTTTGTAATTTATTATTCAATTATTAACCAGATTGTAAAACAGAAAACGTTACAAAGAGTGAATATAATAATAACTGAATTTTCATTTTTCGGAAAATATTTCTCAATTAAAAAAATAATTCATTGAATTATGTGAATTACTTTTGAATTAAACAAATAATTCATTGAATTATTTGAATTACTTTTGAATTAAAAAAAATAATTCATTGAATTACTTGAATTATTTCTGAATTATTTTTTTAATTCAAAAGGAATTCAAATAATTCAAAAGTAATTCAATTAATTTGAATTATTTTTGATAATGAATTATTTTTGAATATAATTCATTATTTTATTGAAAAAGTAATTCAAAATAATTATTTTAATGCATTATTAAAGATTGATTTCTTTTTTTATTAGTGTTAAATTAATGTTATCGTTCCATTTTTAGTTTTTTTTTAAATATAAATACTTCTATTTTTGTTGGAAAAAAAATATTTACATTTTTTTTTTAAATACATAACATTTACATATTTTATATACATATCTATGTAAAAGAAAAAAGCTGATTTTAAAGAAAAAAGCATACATGTGGGCAGTAATAAATTCTATACTAACTATATTTTTTTTTTCATTTATTTCTCAAAAGAGCTTTAAGCTCGAACAGAATATATTTAATTAATTTCTTATTTTATTAATTACAAAGTTACCATAAAGTGCAATATTATAATTTAATTTTCCAAAATTAAACGAGTATAGACTAGAGTTAAGTTACTAAAGGTACTGAGATCATTTTAAATGTATAATACGATTCAAAAAATAAATTTGTATTGTAAGATGTATAATTTTTTTTTATATTTTTAAATTTTTGACAATTTAAATATTTTAAATCAGATGGTAACATGTTATATGCACGCATGCTACTGTTTAGTATTGATTCCGGTGACATGTTATAAGTCCCAGATGGGTCCACCAAAGTAGGTCATAAGTCCCAATAGGTCATAAGTACCAATGGGACTAATAACTCTGTGACTTATGACATGTCACCATTGATTCCAATCCACCCAATTTGCTACTTGCAGGGTAGTGTAGATGATGCGAATTTCTGGTGTTGTACTGGTGTACATCATGGTTTGTTGACATTTCTAATTTGGTTTGTACATCATGGTTTGTTGATAATTCAATATTACCTTTAATTTTCTTCCTTCAGTTTTGGTAACAGTTCCTCAACATGATGATTCCAATTTATTTCATCATCAAGAATTGCCCCTAAATATTTATATTTATTGGTTCTTTTAATCTTGTGAGTGCTGTATTTCACTGTGAAATTTGTGGTTTTGGCTTTTATGAGCATAAATTTAGTTTTATTGATGTTGACCGTTAGTTTATGCATGTTCATCCAAACGTTTATTAGTGGCATATCTTCATTCATCGCTTCTTCCAAATCAATGTAGTTGTCTTCGGTATAGACCAGTGCTAAATTATCTACAAATAAGAAGAGTTTTCCTCTTAGAGGTAAGTTTCCTATACTACTGATGTATCACACCAAAATCGGTTTGTTGTTGTGTGCTTTTGATACCATCGCATTCGACATATTGTCTTCTATTATTGAAGTAGTTTTGGAACCATTTGTATTCGCTTCCTCTTACGCCACACTCAAATAATATTTTTAAAAGAACTTTCCTGTCTTAGCTAGGTCAAAAAATATCAGTCCTAGTTTTTTATTTTTATTTATATTATTTTATAAATAAGTGATGACATCAAATAGTACTGCGTTTGTGCTTGAGTTTTTTGAGAAGCCATACTGCGTTAACACAATAATTTGTTACGTTTAAGATGTTCAATAATTTGGTTATTTATATGGGATTCTAATATTTTACTAAAGATTGATGGGACAATTATCGGTCTAAAGTTACTCGATTCATTTTTATCACCACTGCCTTTATAAATTGGGATAACCTTATTAGTTTTTATTATGTCTGGTATTAAACTTCCTTTGATCGAAGTATTTATAAACTTTGTAATTGGTTCAATTAATTCTTTCTTGCACAGTTTCACTATTTCTGAACTTATATCATCAGCTCCAGTGCTTTTTGATGTTTTGATTTCATTTATTATTTTTTCAGTTTGATGAGGTTCAATTTCTTGTTCAGTTCAGTTTTTTGTTCTTTGTTTTGAAAGGTATATTGAGTTAAATTTATTTGACATAATCTTTCCAATATTACAGAAAAATTCGTTGCATTCATTTAATTTAGTTTTTTTGTAAATGTGAAAGGCTTATACCTTGAAAAAAGTTTTTGTTTAATTCTTTTTTGTTTCATCAGCAGCTATGTTTTTGATAAAGTTCCAAATCTTTCTCGGATCTTTATCGCATTTCAAGTATATACTTTTATCATATTCTTTTTTTTTTTTTGTTCGTCTGATCGCTGTGAACTTATTTAGCCATAGAAGACATTTTTCTTTAAAGTAATCATAAATGTAATCAATTCTATGCTTTTTATACCAATAATTTTTTGTTTTCATTATAGCATTATATATTCATTATATATTTCATTATTTTCATTATCAGCATTTTTCGTCAAACCTTGGTTTGTTAAATACAATTTCTTTTTTTATTGTTTTTTCGGTGGTACACTACTTTATGCATTTTTGAAGATTTTCTACCAGCTTTTCAAATGTTATACTGCTACTATTTTTATCGGTAAGGTGGTTTTCGAACTAACATTTTATTTGATTGACATGAGCTTTTTTATTGTAATTTTTTCACTAAGTTTATTTTCAAATTTTTCTTTGTTTATTTCCAGAAATGTCATGATCTGTAAAATTTACTGGCATATGAGTAATATATATTTTATTTTTTAGATTATTACTCATGACGTGATTAAGACATGCACCAGATGCGGATCTTGTTGAATTGAAGTTATGGAAGTGAAAACCATTTGTTTCAATTATGTCTATATAATCAGAAACATTTTTATCTGTATTGATTATAATATTAAAGTTGAAGTCCCCTAATATAATGGAGTTCTTATTATTTATTTGATTTAAATGCGTTTCCAGAAGTGTAAAAAATTTGTTAATTGATGTGCTATTGTTATCTGGGGGCCTGTACAGTGCCGTCAATTGGATATTTTCATGATTGCATTTTAGTGTAATTGAAATATAGCTAATGAAGTTGTCATAAAATATGTAATTTCATCCATTTTGTGTTTTAAGCTTCTTATGTTTAAATAAAGCATTTTTAGAGAGTGTTTTCTAAATTTAAGACTTTGAATTGTATTTATACTTCTGATAGGGGTGATATTTGGTAAAATATTGTAGTCTAATTCATTAATCGTTAACATTAATGATTTTTTTTATCAGACAGGCGCCTGATTATTTTACTAGACTCAGTTTTTCTTATGAATACTTTACCATCTTTCATCCATGCGAATTTGATCTTTTTGGTTCGTTTTAGATCTCAAGCAAGATTTTGAATAATAGGCTAAAATATGGTGTTAGGCGCTCATTGATGAATATTTTTATAGTATTTTCGTCATTCGAGTTTCATTATGATTGAGTTTAGAATGTTTCTTTGTTCATTTTATGAATTTTTCCTTAACTTCAAAGTTCTTAAATTTGATAACGATTTTGGATGGCCCCTCAGACTTACTTGTGTTGTTTTCTCTAAATATATTTTTTAAGTCGTCATCCTCGAGAGTCATTCCTGCTTCATTAGCTATTTCTTTAATGTTTTTTCTCAAACCTTCAGCTGCTTCGTCAACACCAGATATTTCAACCATTTTAACTAGTTTATGTTGTTTAAGTTTCTCTAGCTCTATTCTAATATTTAATATCTAATATTAAACTTTCTTCAAGTATCTTATTTTCATTTTTGAGATTCATATTTTCCTCTATAAGAGTATCAATGTACTCTTTGAGCTCTCTAACCTCTTTTTGGATTTCTTGAAATTAAGTCTCCTTGGATTTTTGATTCGCCAAGATAAGCTCGAGTTTTTTATCAATTTGTTCAGCCTCTATTTCTTTACCTTGGATGCTCCGGCTACTATCGTTTACTGACAATCTACTTAATGTTGGGTTCATTGACTTCCTTTTATTGCGTTTTATTTTACAATGTTAGCAAAGCCAAAATTTCTCCGGACCCCGCAAAATATCGCGCATAACTTTAATGTCCATGTTTACACATACATTACAGAAATTTTTTTTACACTCACCATTTCATTCCACGGTTAAATTCTTTTCTAAATTAATTTTTTTATTGCACTGATTACAGGAAATATTATTTTTATTTGACATTTTATTTGACAATTTGAGTAGTATGCACTTTTATTATTTTCTATTGAATTTTTTTGATTATTAATATTATATAAAAGATCCGTTTTTTATGTTTGTATATTATAATATATGAAGTATATTTTTGCTTTTTTAGAGTCAGTTGTTTAAAAGTACAGCTGAGATCAACATTAAAATATTAAACGTAAACGTGGACGTGGTAAAAATAAATTTTAAACTTTTAATTCATTAAAAGTACAATTTGTAATTTTCAATTTATTTGTAATTTTAATTGTGAATTAATATTCTAAATAATAATTATTTTCATAAAATAAAGAAACATTTAATCTTAATAAACTTGTGCTAATTAATTTTCAATCCCACATAGTTACATATTTTTTGCGTTAATATTTTTTTTTTATATATATACATATTTTGTTCGACAACATACTTATATATTTAAGCATACATATTTTATATATATAAAGGGAATTTGATTTTTAAACATATACACAGCACTTTTTTTTTTTGAAAAAAAATAATTTACATTTTATCATATAAAAAAAAAAGAGTAATTTTTACTTTAAACATATAGAACATATTTCCTTTTTTTTGAAAAAATGAAATATATATATACATTTTTATCACATCAATAAAAAACGTTATAAAAAAAATGGAGAAAGTACATAAAAGTAGTGGAGAGTAGAGCAGAGCTTTTCCTAGTAATGTACGACGAATTATCCCAACGGATTAATGAACAACGTAAAGCGGAGTTCAATTCAACGCAAAGAGAACAAACCGTTAGCTACATAAGGTTGCCAAAAATCTACTTAGAGAGGTTTCGTATTCACCCGAAAAGTAGCTTTCTTTTCACCTCAATAATTGACAAAAATGAGAGTCTGTCTCCGGCTCAGAAGTTACAATATTTGAAACTACATTTATTACGTGAACCGGAGAATTTGATACGGCGTTCCTTGGTAACAGATAGTAATTATCAAGCAACGTGGGACACACTCAAAGATCTGTACAAAAATTTAAAAATGTTGGCAAATACACAATTGCGCAGATTTTTATCACAAATGGGAATTCAGCAGAACGGCCACATAACATTCGTAAATTATTAGACACTGCCAATGAATGCCTGTTGGCGTTGAAAAATCTAGGTATTGATATTTCTGGATTGGAGCCTTCAATGGTGTATAATGACAGTCCAGAAGTTACCACCACAAACTCACCTGTTATGGGAACAAGCAATGGGTGAGGATAAGGAGCTGCCATCTTGGATATATTTGGAAAAATTCATGGAAAGTTGGGTAAGACATGGAAGTGGAAGAAAAATTCACGGAAGTCGGCCTTAGAAGCTGTGTATGAGAAAACTAAATCATCAATCAATAATAAATTTGGAACCACTATCACTCATCACGTGTCAGCTCAAGAGAATATAACTTGTCCACTATGTCCAGGTGGCCATGTACTTCTGAAATGCAGTCAGTTTCTAGGATTCACAGTAAAAAAATTAGTAATAAAGGATTATGTTGGAACTGACTATCTCATGGAAATATGTCTCAAAGATGTCCCAGCATTCACAGGTGCCATCACTGCAAAAAGGCCACATCCAACCGCGAACGGGTCAGTGTCAGAAGTTCCCAAACAAACATGATTCTCCAGTAATAACAACAATTCCACTACGTCTCATTATGCGAATTCCAGTAATTGTGTGCTCAATCTAAAGTATTCATGTCAAGTAATTTGAGACGATTGACATATGGAGGAAATATAAAAGGATCAGCCCAATTTAGGTTTCTTAAGACGAACCTTAGAAAATTTCTTTGTATTGCATCAATTCTAACAATATGTTGATGATAGTGTGGAGACTTGACCTGATTTGCATACTCCAGAATAGGACGAACTAAAGTCGTGTAAAGAGATTTTATAATATATGGGTCATTACATTCTCTAGACCGTCTTTTTACAAAACCTAGCATTGAGTTTGCTTTACTAATGATCTTGTTAATATGTGTATTAAAAGTAAGTTTACAATCAAAAGTTAAACGAAGATCATTAAATTCAGTGACTCTTTTTATTATGTTGTTATTAAAAGTGTAATTATTTGTGATTAAGTTTAAGGAACGCATAAATGAAATGACGGCATATTTATCAATTTTAAAATAAGATTGTTACATTTACACCAGCTCATAAAGTTATTAAGATCTTTTTCGAAAGAGTCTGCATCATTCATTGAGAAACACTTCTTTAAAGATCATTTATTGAGATAATAAACAACAATGATCCAAAATGACTACCTTGTGGTACTCCAGAATTAGCAACAAAAGATGCTGAAATTGCTGTTCTGAAAAGAACACAATAGCTACGGTTATTTAAGTATGAATCAATCCAGTTAATTAAGAAATAAGGAAAACAATATTTTTTTAATTTATAGAGAATTACACTATGAGGTAGAAGATCAAACGCTTTACTTAAGTCAGTGTAAACCATGTCAGTTTGGCGCCCAACTTCTATTGTTTTCAAAATAGTTGAAGCTATTTCTGTAAGGTTAGTTACAGTTGATCTCTTTTTTATAAATCCATGTTGATCCTTCACTATAAATTCAGAACAATAATCATAAATTGCATCAAAGGCCATAAGCTCAAATACTTTCGGCAAACTAGAAAGTTTAGCAATAGGCCTATAATTCACGACATTACTTTTTGAGTATTTTATATGAACTGGCCTTATATACGATTCTTTCCATAACTTAGGGAACACCCCAGAAGCAAAATATTTGTTAAAAAGAAGTGCTATATGATTAGATAGGGAATCGGCGCAACGCTTTAAAATAATTTCTGGGAGATTATCTGGTCTAGGAGCAGAGTTATCACCCAATTTAGTTAGATAAAGCTGTATCGCGGCTGGTGTAAAATTAATATTTTGAAGAGGTAAACCTGGAAAGTATTCCAAATGATTTAAATTAGATTCATCAATATCGAAAGAAGAAGTAGAATAACTACCGGCGTAAAAATCTTTAAAATAGTTAGATATAATAATTGACTAGTTAGATTTTTGATCTTTGTAAGACATATAATTTGAATATTGATCGGTTTCACGTTTTGAATTTACAAGATTTAGGATCTGTACGAAGTTGCTAAGCAATTTTACTAATGTAAGCTTCATATTTAAGACTTAGTAAGGATTTGAATGCGATAAATAAATTTAGAAAATTTAAATAAGAAATATTATCTTTCTTTTTTAAATATGCATCCCACGCTTTATTATTTTTATTTCTAAGAGTTTTTAGTTCACCATCATACCATGGTGGGCTTGAATTGATATTTCTATCACGAACTCGAGGAACATACAAGTCAAATTCATGGTAAATTACTTCGTAAAATTTATAAATCGTATTATTTAAATCATTTATGTCTAGTAAAGAATTAAAGTCGATTAAAAGAAAAAAATTGTTAAGCTAATTTTTATATTAGTTTTGAAAAAATTAAATTTATATGAGATATTTAATGACGATTTATTTAAACAATTATAATGAAATTGAAAACTGAAAGGGGGATGATGACAATCAATTTTAGAAAGAGATGTTGCCGTCAATGTTTTAGTTACAGTTACCCAGTCAGAAGTAAAAAGAAGGTCTAATTGTTTGTTTAATAGATTTTTAATTGAAGAGACTTGTTGAAGTCCTCATGCAACAAAACTATCTATAACTGTTGATTCGACATTAGAGGTTAAATTAGTCGGAATGTAGAAACCTTCCTCGTTATGAAGTTGCCAATTAATATTTGCCAAATTAAAATCCCCACATATTATGAGTTCGTCAAGGTCATTTAGTTTATTATTCAAAGAATCAACAACTGAGCAAAAATCTTGGTGAACTTTTATATCAATATAAAATATTTTATATTTATATAATTAGATATTACTAGCAACAGTATTAGTAAGTAAATAGTTGGCCCATCGGGTGAGGATTCAATTGTGCGAGCCTTGACAGATCAAGGATCACAAGCGTCATTCTTAACTCAGAAAATGACACAAGGCTTATGTATATCCAAAGAAGCTGTCAATGTGATAGGACAAGATAATTTACATAAGATTAACAAACGGGTAGTTTTCAAAATCAGGCCAATCAAATGTTAGCAGGAGATTCAAGTCGAAAGATTAATAACGCCCAAATTAAAGCAAACCTACCAAGTGCATTCATGAATAATTATAAATGGAACCATATTATTGGTTTGGAATTAGCTGACATGGAGTTTAACAATCCTAGGCCAATCCATTTATTCTTAGGTGCAGATATCTTTAGCCAAATAATGCTGGAAGGTGTTAAAAAGGGTCCAAAGGGAACATCAATAGCGCAAAAAACTATTTTTGGATGGATCCTAAAAAATACATAGGGAAAACACATAGAGAACCTGAAAACGACATTTCAAACTTTCATATTCAAGTACATTTAGAGAACGAATTGAAAAAAGTTTGGAAATTAGAAGAAATACCAAAAAAAAATTATTATTTAGGGAAGAAGAGGCAGCATGTGAAAACCATTTTGCACAAACACACAAACCTTTAAGCAGATAGAAGACATGAAGTGCAAATATCCTTTCACAAGGATGAGGAATTGACTCTAGGACCATCCAGAAAAACTGCAGTGAATAGATTTTATTCACTAGAAAGACAATTCTTAAAATATCCAAGGTTCAAAGATGAATATACTAAATGTATTAACAAATATATGGAATTGAACCAGATGGAAAGAACCAACTACATAAACGAAAATCATGTGTTCTCAAACCATGTGAATATAGTTATTTACCTCATCATGCTGTTACCTCATCTTGCTGTTTTCGATGCATCAAGGCCAACAGATAGTGGTTTATGTTTGAATGATAAAATGATGAAACGTCCAGTGATGCAGGATGATCTTGCTAATCTCAGCCTAAGATGGAGATTGTATAAGGTAGCATTTTGTGCAGGTGTAGAGAAAATGTACAGGCAAATCAAAGTATCACCGCAGCAATCAGATTACCAAAGAATTATTTAGCGAAGTTCCACAAATATTCCTATAAAAAATTTTAAATTAAACACCGCAACATTTGGAATAAAATCAGCCCCATATTTAGCCGCAAGGGTACTAATACAGTTGGCCATAGATGGACAAAAGAACTAAAGAACTATCCATTAGCATCCGAAAAGACACTAAATTCATTCTATGTCGGCGATTAAATTTCCGGAGCAGACACAATCGAACTAGCGTTAGAAATACAAAAACAACTAATAGCACTTATGAAATCATGTGGGTTTTCGCTTCGGAAGTTGTCGTCGATTTTTCCGTTACATTAATGAAAAAGTCATTAAAAGATTCAGCGATTTCTTTCTCATCGGAAATGGTGCGATTTTCGACTTCTACTGCTTTAATATTATGTGCTTCAGAATTTGAGTCTTTGTTATATATGATTTGTTTATAGACATTCCAGAGTGTTTTACTACTTTTTGGGTTTCTAGATAATTTTTCTGAGAAAAATTTTTTTTTCGCCTCAAAAACTAATTTTTTAACAATATCTCTGGAGTCTTCATATAGTTTTTGCACAGCCGAGTCACCCGAATATTTTCTTTTAAATTTAAAGTATCTTGTCATCCATTCCTGTTTTTTTTATATTTTATTAGTATTGGTGACAGTATTACGCTCAATTAATTCCATTAATTAGCAACCCCCACAAAATTATCAAAATTACTAACAGATTCAAGGTTGGCCCAGATATTCGTATTTTCAAAATTTTCATACATTAAAACCGTTTTGAAATTATTTAATTTTTCTACTTTTGGCTCAACGTCAACACTCACGAAAAACAGCTGGTAGTCAGAGAGACATGTATCACAGATATGCAAATTGTATTTGTATTGATTTAAATCAAATATTAGATGATCAATTATAGTGTTTGACGATATTCTTCTAGCACATTCAGTTGATAGTTTATTATAAATAATATATCCATTAGATATTAGGGTATTGTTGTAGTGTTCTACATCCCTACAATTTGATTTAAGTAAATTTATATTGAAATGACCCAAAATAATGGAGCGACAATACTTTTGAGTAATTTAATCAAGTTTATTGATAAAATCTCCAACTCGCATCCTATGATGTCGATATATTGACATTATATTAAAGCCAAGCTTTGTTAGTTTGACAGTTAAAAAAGTTGAGGTATCAAATTCTTCTTTATGAACAAGAGTACTACTAATCCTTTTGCTGACCTATATGGCTGACCCGTCATAAAGAATCCCAAGGTTCGAGAAACACGATTCATATTCAGGTATATTAAAAAAACGATTTTCACCTTCTTTGAATTAGATTTCAGTTAGAGAGATAACATGCACTTCTGAACTATATGAATTAATTAGAATTTGCAAATTATCTAATTTATTACGTAAACTTTGAATATTCACGTATAATATATTAAGATTATTTTTATAATTTATATTATTATTCATATCGGAAAAATATTGTACCCTCAAACCATCTTTGAAATCTTCCGACTCATCTGAACGCATCATTGTATAAATTAAAAAATAAAAAAATATATACTGTCAACACTGATCGCACTAAAAGATTCAGCACAAATTAATGACGTCACGCAAACATGTGTGTATCTCACCATTGATAAATCTATTGATAATGATATGAATATGATTAGTTTCTCTTTTATCTCGGTTCGTGCGGAATTAAAATAATTGTGTTTAAGTAACTTAAAATAATTAAAAGTGTTAACTAAAAAAATTTTTATTGAAATTGTGCGATAAATGTCATGATAACAAGAATCAGAATACATTACACAATTTTAGTCAACAATGTACATACAATTATGCAATTTATACTTTTTCTTGTACATATAAACAACCATGTAAAAAATTAATGTAAAAATGTGCTTTTTTTTAATAATATAAGAACGTGCGTGCGATTTCAAATAATAAAATTGTTTTGATTTAGGTAGTGAAATATAATAATAATTAACCAAATATAGATTAGTGAAATAAACAAAAAGAATTAATATCATTATTATAGAAAAAATTATAAAAATTGTTAGTATTATAATGTGTTTAAAGTTATTTAAATTTAAAAGTAAAAATATGTATATGTAAATATGTAAATTGTGAATAACAAAATTAAATGAAACGATATAGTTAAAAAACATAAATAAATAAAAAAAAATAAATCAACAAATAAATTAGTATTTTTGTAGTGTTTCAAATTCGGAATATCAAAAAGAGTAAAAAAAAGTTATTAAGAAGTGTAAATAAAAATATTTTAACAGAAAAAGTGAAAATTTACATGTTTATGTTTGCAATTGTATGTTACAATTATGAAATTGAGGTTAACTTTTTTAATTAACATTTTGTAATTTTTTTTATAAAATAGAATTTTAATGTGAGATATTGTGTTAACATTGTTCTGCATTAACAAGTGTTTTCTTTTTGATGAATTGAATGTCATTAAAGCTATTAATTCTAAATACCTTTGAATTTTCTTTTTCTTGAAGAAGAATATTGCTTTCACGAATCCTAAAAATTTAAATCCAAGTAAGTTTTTGATATTCTTTGCCTCATAGAAAAGTCTTTTGTAGATTCGTCGATTGTAGATTCGTAAAGTGATGACGAAAAAAGATTTTGTTCTCGGTTGTAGCATCCATGTAAATCTAATTCTGAAGATATGTTTTCTAATACTTTTTTTTTTTAATAACTAGCTTTAATTCTTGAAGAGAAAATTTAACTAAATACAGAGGATTATTATTTTTATTATTATTCTTTCCATTTTCAATTAAGGAAATATTTAATATATCTTCCTTTTTTATATCTACATCAATTTTATTTCCTATTTTCAGAATTGAATTGTTCTTTTGAGTTTATTAGATTGGATGGTAGACCAGCTATTACAATATTATTTTGGTTACTAATTTGTGTTGGTTTATCCACAAGTGATTCCAACAGATACAATTTATTTTCCAAATTTTTACTTTTATTATTAGTGAGAAGAATTTGTTCTTTTAATTGATTGTTTTCTTCAATCAGTTGTTGGTAATGTTTTACAAAATTTTTTAATTGTGTTTGTGTGTCATCCATTTGTGCTGAGAAAAAAATTTGAAAAAATGGTTTCCTACAGTTTGCCACTCCGAGGAATCATCTTCACGTAAGCAACATTTTACTTTCTCATCTATTGATATTTAAAACAAAACTTCAAGCAATTGTGAGAAAAAAAGAAAAAAATAGTAACAAAAATTTTAAGAAATAAAAATTATTTTTTATAAAAGAAAAATTGAAAAAATTTTTTTTTTATATGAGGAAAATTATACTAAAGTGAAGAAAAATTAAAATTATATTAAAAGAAAAAATAATAATATAGAAAAGTAAATATTTTTTTGTTTTGCATTTTGTGAATCAAGCCTTAATTTACCCAAAGTGAGGCTGCTTTGGGCACGGAATCGCAAAACTTCCAATATCAAAAAAACTAATTAGCTATTTAAAAAAAATTTTTTTTATTAATATAATCATAGTTGATTCATACATCAAAAAGTATCTCTATATAAAGAGAGAAAAGTGTGAAAATCAAACTTGATTATATAAATTTTACAAAAGGTAAAGAAAAATAACAAAAAATTAAAAATAAAAGAAAACGAGGAAGAGTGCAATAGAGTAGACTGTGTCAACTCTGGGATACCCGTATGAACGTAATATATCCTGTTTCTATAAAACTTGATCATCTTTTAAAAACATTCAGATGTTTTAGTACCGAACTACAGAGATATATTTATGTAAATTGTGGTATGACAGCTACCCGAATCTATTGCGCCTAGCTTCATTAAGCTCCAAGAAATGCAAGAAGCCTGAACCGGCTGCTTTAGACCAATCAAATTTTACAAAAGTTTTTGGCATGCAACTCGACACTTTTCACTAAATTTCAGATAGCTAGCTTCAATAGACACTGAGTTATTTTCATTTAAAAAGAGAAGTTGTATGGCAACTATCCGAACCTGTCATATCATCACAACCAAATTAGAAATTGTTGCCATAAAACTCGATCATCATTTGCAAAATTTCAGATACCTAGATTGAATATACACTGGGTTATTTCCATTTAAAGAAAGAAATTGTATGGCAGCTACTCGAACCCGGCGGCCGAAAATGGTGGAGTTAAATAGCAAAACTAACAATTTTGCAAGAGTGACGTAAAAAAAATGTCAGCCTCCTAGCTCCTTTATTTTTTGAGTTATCTTGCGGACGGAGACTGAGTTATTTTCATTTAAAAAGAAAAGTTGTATGGCAGCTACCCGAACCTGTTGCACCAGCACAACCAAATTTTGCAAAAGTTGTTGCCATAAAACTTGATCATCATTTGCAAGATTTCAGACGCCTAGCTTCATTAGGTTCCAAGAGGTGCAAGAAGCCTGAACCGGCTGCTCTAGACCAACCAAATTTTACAAAAGTTGTTGGCATGTAACTCGACACCTCTTTACTAAATTTCAGGTTCCTAGCTTCAATAAACACTGAGTTATTCTCATTTAAACGGAGAAGTTGTATGGCAGCTACCCGAACCCGCCCAACCACCACAACCAAATTTTACAGAAGTTGTTGCCATAAAACTTGATCATCATTTGCAAAATTTCAGAAACCGAGCTTGAACAGATACTGAGTTATTTCTATATAAAGATAGAAGTTGTATGGCAGCTACTCGAACCCGCCGACCGAAAATGTTGGATTTAAATAGCAAAACTAACAATTTTGCAAAAGTGACGTAAAAAAAATTTCAGCCCTCTAGCTCCTTTATTTTTTGAGTTATTGTTCGGACGGGCGGACGGACGTACATGGCTTAATCGACTCAGAATTCGATTCTGAGCCGATCCATACCTTTTACACTATATCTAGCTCGACTCCTTTAAGGTGTCACAAACTTAATGGCAAATTTATTATACCCTTGAACATAGTTCATACGGGTATAAATATAAGAATCAAAAATAAAATTTTAAACATTGAAAATTGTAATTAAAAAATAAAATAACGATCGAAATTTTTTTATTAAAATTTTTTATTATAAGGTAACAAAAGGTTTTTCATTATAAGGTTTTTTATTAAATAGAAAGAAATAAATTGTAAAAATTGTAAAACAAAATTTTAAAATAGAATAAAATAGAAATAAAATAAGAAATAAAATTTATTAGAAAAAATTCCATATGTTTGAAGTTTACCACATATTATTAATAAATATTACTTTTTTAAAAAAGTTTACTTTTTAAATAAGATACTTTAAATAAATTTGATTATATTTATGTTAAAAAAAATAAAATATTATAATTAAAATTCTTAAATAACTAAATCTTTTAACAAATTAAGAAATTATTTTGACTAAATAAATAAAAATTCATAAGAATAAATAAATAAATATTTCTTAAAGGAATTAAATAAATAAAAGAAAAATTTTTGTAATAAAATTATATGACTTTAATTTTCTACTATATTTTTACTAAATTTTATTATATTTATAGAATTTATAGAATCCAAATCCATAATAGTATTCCATTAGTTGTAAAAAAAAAAAATAATAAAAAACAAAATTTTTTAACAAAACTTATATTAAAAGAAAAGTAAGTGATAATTATATTTGTAAAACAGGATTAAATAAGTAAGTCAAATTTTTAAATCTTTCGAAGAATTAACGTTGGTATTGATTGCTTACTCCATTTTTTTGAGATATTAATCGGATGTTCTGAAAAAAAGTAATATTCTTGAGTTTCTGTAATAACATTTATTTCGTTTTGATTTCGAAAGGATTTTTCTTGATTTCGAAGGATAGAATTGAATAAATTAATTAATAACTATTATTTCGATAAATATTAAAATATTAAATAAATATTTAACTGCTTTAATAAAAAAATAAATAAATATTATTTTAAATATTCTATCGTCTAAATTCGCATATTTTATTCCTATTTTCTTATTAAAAATTTTTTTTTCTCTTCCTTTCTCTTTCTTTTGGTTTCCTTGGTTTTATGTCCTCAAAGAGAGTAACTTACCTTTCTTTTTTGATTAATTAATTACGTTTTTTGATCCACTTATAAATTTTCTAACCGATATGGTCGCACCACATAGAGACCCATGCGCGTAATGTCAACACTAGAAGTACCAGAGGTGGAAGAGCCGGATGTTAGCCCAATATCGTCATCTCATCATGAGCACGAGCACACAGATTATATTAGGGAAACGTTAAGGGAAACGGTTCAATACGAAACTAGACGTATGTTTAGAAAGACGCACGGGGATACATACCCTTCTGACGACGACGAGGTGGATCAAGAAATAAATATAGAGGATGATTTTAATTTAGAAGGTATGGACAAGGTACCCGAAGTAGTTAAAGTGATAGAAAAGTTTTCGGGCGAGATAGGAGAATATGGTTCTTGGAGAAAGGACGTAGACAGAATCATGGGAAAGTATGAGCACTTAAGAGGTACATCAAAATATTATGGGATCTCGAGTACTATTAGAAGAAAAATAAAAGGAGAAGCCGATGCGGTCTTAGAATCCTTTAATGCTCCCTTAAACTGGCAAAAAATTTTTAGATGTCTTGATAGGCATTATGCTGATAAAAGGAATATTCGTACTTTGGTATATCAAATGTCAAATACGAAGCAAGGAAACTTAACCGCTGAAAATTTTTACAAAGAAATATTCCAACATCTTACATTAATATTAAAAAGGTTGTTATCTATGAATTTGACCCCAGACGCACATAGTGCCATGAGAAAAATGTACAGGGAAACAGCGTTGGACACTTTCATCCGAGGATTGAATGAAAATCTCTCCACGCAAATAAGCCTATTTAATCAAAAGGACCTGTCACAAGCTTTAGATTTGTGTCAGAGCACACAATCCACATCGATGCTCAAATCGTAGTCCAGATCTCAAAACTAATACTCACACCGAACCCAATCCGAGAGACAGAAACGAATTTGCACATAGAAATATACGATCGCAAAATTCGTATAATAGACCTAACTTCTACAACCATAGACGAACTTCATGGCAGCCTAATGATAATTATTACTATAATTATAACTGACTTCAGCAACAGCCCAGAGAGCAAAGAAGCCAACAAATAAAACCGGAGCCTGAAGGTTCAAACCAGACTTATTTGCCAATACAATAGAAACTTAACAAGAGATAACAATAACAACAAGAGAACAACAACTCATGACTCATACCAAACTAATAAGACGCAAAGACTTAACTACACGAGACCTTCACCATTAAACGAAGAAGAGAGGGGGCGGAAGCTTGCAAAGAATGCTTGTCCTGAAAAAAAAAATTACCCAATTCTTTTTTAGATTAGGCTCATTCTCGATCCCATACATCAAACATCAAACAGGGAACGGGGAAATTTTTAAGTTTCTTATAGACACTGGGTCTAGTAAGAATTATATTCAAACAAGATACGTAAAAATCCTATTCAGAACGAAAAATAGTTCCATATTAGTTCAAGTGGAGGCAACATTACAGTTACTCATCACGCTCAAATAGATTTCTTTAAACAAACATCGGATTTCATTCATAGATTTTCAAACATAGATTTCATTAAACAAAAAATACCAAAAATAAATTTTTTTATTCTACCAAATTTAACCACTTTTGATGTAATTATAGGAAATGATACACTCACAAGTTTAAATGCAGTCATCCATAAAAAAGCTGTTTAGTCCTACAAGGAAATTTAAGATTTACGCTTAAGCAATTAATATCGGAATCAGTCAATAAAATAGAACTCAGAACGGCACACCTAAACCCTCAACAAAAACAAAAACTAAGCTGGCTCATAAATAATTTTAAAAATTTATTCGCAGGTCCTAATGAAAGGCTCACTTATACCACCGCAGTGAAAGCGGCAATAAGAACTACAACGGACGAACCTATTTTTTCCAAGAGTTATCCATATCCAATGGCCTTAAAACCCGAAATCGATAAACAAATCCATCAGCTTCTGGAAGATGAGATCATCAGGTCTTCCACATCGCGATATAATTTGCCGTTATGGATTGTGCCGAAAAAGGAAGATGCTTCTGGCAAAAAGAAATACAGAATGGTGATTGACTATAGGAAAATTAACAAGATAACAATTGCTGATAAGTCCCCAATACCAGAAATAGAATAGGTTCTTAAGAATTTGAGCAGCAATACAATTTTTACTATTATAAATCTTAAAAGTGGATTCCACCAAATTCCGCTTAGAGAACAAGATATTGAGAAAACCGCTTTCTCTGTTAATAACGGTAGATATGAATTTACACGGTTGCCATTTGGCCTAAAGAACGCCCCGTCCATATTCCAAAGAACGTTGGACGATATCCTTCGAAAATATATCGGAAATAGCTGTTACGTATACATAGATGACATTATCATTTTTAGTAAGGACGAAAATGAACACTTCAGGAATCTTGAAAATATATTTAAAACTCTGGAGGAAGCTAACATGAAGATACAGCTTGACAAGTCCGATTTTCTAAAAAACGAAGTTGAATTTTTAGGTTTTTATCATTTCTGCAGAAGGAGTCAAAACTAATCCGAAAAAAGTACATGCTGAACTGAGATCATTCCTAGGAATGTCAGGGTATTACAGACGATTTATACTCGATTATGCAAAAATCGCTAAATCTCTGGCATTCCTTTTGAGAGGGGAAGTAGGACGTGTGTCCAAGTTTCAATCAAAGAATACACCTATATGATGAAGCTAAAAATGCATTTCTCACTTTGAAGAATGCATTAATTTCCAAAGAAGTTGTATTAGCATATCCAAATTTCGAAAAGGAATTTGAACTCACTACTGATGCCTCCAACTATGCAATTGGAGCAGTGTTAGCAGAGGAGAGGAAACCTATAACCTTCCTATCAAGGACTCTGAACAAAACTGAAGAGATGGACGGCAATACTGGAAGAATATAACTACGAATTAAGATATAAACCCGGCTCAACAAACGTCGTAGCAGATACCCTGTACAGACTTGTTTCGAAAACTCAAACAAACGCTTTAACTGTAACTCAACACAGTAGCGACAGTTCATATCACAACTGTATTCAATTGGTCGAGGCTCCAATCAATGTATTCAGAAATCAACTTATATTAAAAATAGGAGATCAAAGCGAACAAGTAGAATTAAAACCATTTACTAATTATTTCAGACATATTAGCACAAAGGACGAATTTTCTAAAAGGGATTTAATTAACATCTTGAAAAAGCGAATAAATCCACATGTCATAAATGGAATTATGACTACCGAAAAAAATATGGGAATAATACAAAAGATTTATGCAGATAATTTCATTAATTCTAAAATTAGATTCACTAGATTTATAGTAGAAGATGTCATAGACGAAACCCAACAAAAAGGAATTATAATCGAAACCCATAAACGTGCTCATCGGAATGCTCAGGAGAACAAGGCCCCAATTTTTTCGAAATACTACTTTCCAGGAATGGCAAAGAAAATATCGGATTTTGTTAAAAACTGTTCAATATGTAAGCAGAACAAATATGATAGGCATCCAAACAACCCAGAAATTAATAGTATATCCATCCCAACCTTTGCTGGACATACAATTCACATCGATATTTTTTCTACTGAGTCTAAACTGGTTCTTATAGCAATTGATAAATTAACTAAATTTGCTCAAGGTAGAATAATAGAAAGTAGATCAATTGAAGATATTCGTTTACGATTAACAGATATACTTTTTTATTATGGAGTCCCAGAGTTCGTAATAATGGATAACGAAAAGGCTCTTAATTTCGTCTCCATTAGGGTGATGATGGAAGACGAGCTTAAAATTAAAATTTTTACAACGCCACCGTATAAAAGCGAGGTAAATGGACAAGTGGAAAGATTTCACTCCAAGTTGTCAGAAATCATGCGTTGCTTAAAGGCTGAAAAAGTAAATCGCAATTTCGAAGAATTATTACAAAGATCCATAAATAAATACAACTATAGAATCCATTGGGTAACAGAAAAAAAACCAATTGAACCTTTTTTAGGAAGAATTCCGAATATCAGTCCCGAAGAGTTTCAAAAAACTAAACAAAATAATATCGAAAAATTAAAGAACAAACAAAAGAAGGATCTAAAATACCAGTACAAAACAAAAAAACCAATTAAACAATATGAAGTAGGACAAACTATTTATGTGAAGCACAACAAAAGAATAGGGTCGAAACTTACTTACAGATTCAAAAAAGAAAAAGTTAAAAATATTTTCAAAACAACCATTCTTACAGAATCAGGCAGAATAGTGCACAAATCTAATATCAGATCATGATCATAATTTAATTTTATCCTTTTTTTTCAAAACTTATCATTATTTTCGTTACTTTCTCTATCCTCCATGTTTACTATTTTAGATTCCTCATATGGAAAATTTTAGCAGAGATTCAAATGTTGGATTTTAATGGATCACCAGCTGTAGTCATAAATCTTGGACAGGCCAAGATACAAGAAGGGAGCTTTTGATTAATTCACACAATTGACCTGACAACAATCCAAAATTCATTAAAGGAAATTAATTTTGTCCTAGAAGAAGAAGAAACAAAATCTCATTTCTTATATGCTTATTTGAAACATGAACTTTTACAAATTCAGGAGTAATTCGAAGTACACCAGAAACACAAAAGAGCTATCAATGCTGTTGGAAGCTTATGGCTGGAACTCCTGATCATAAGGACTTTGTGATGATTAAAAGCAAATTACATGATGTTTTGTAAAATACCAACTCACAAGTAATCATAAACAAGGCGTTTAGCGACCAAATTAATAATATAACACAAGTCACAAATTCAATCATAGAAAATATTAGATCATGTTAGATTAGATCAAAATATTCTAATGATCATTAGATCATTAGAAAATGCTGAAAGAATTCGATATAAATTAAAATTATTAAAGGAAAAAGTGATCAATATCAACTACGCGGTCCATTGGGCTAAAGCAGGGGTTATAAATTCTGTATTGTTACCAAAAACTGAAATAGCAATACTTACAAAAGTATTGAATCAAGAAAAATTTCCTTATACTACACCCGAAGACGCCCTAAATTATAGTAATATAAAAATTATTTGTAATGGTACTTATTTATTTTATCTGGTTGAAATTCTTTTAAGGAAATATGAAATATTTGATAATTTAGTTTTAAGATTAATAAAAAATAATAATACAATTGTAAAAACTGATTTTAACCATATTTTAAAAGATTGTAAGAGCACAAACTCAATTTTATTATGTAATAAAGAAAATATTGTAAACATATCCAATTCTACTCGCATACCGAATATTTTAAAACAGAAACGTTCAACATGTAACATCACGAATGGGCATCATATACCGAATATAGAAAAAATCACCGACGGAATAATCCTGTTGAATCAGTTTAACGGCACAAATGGTGAAGCGAAAACAATCAAGGGGACATATTTAATAATTTCTAAAAATTCAACGGTTTCAATAAACAATACAACCTTCATATCACGCGAACTAACAGCAACTAAAGTATTACCGCCTTTACTCCAGTCAAAAATGATAAAAGAAGAATTTCACGAAGATCTATCATTAGAAATGTTGAAGGACGTTCACATCAACAACACGCAGAAAATTTAAATTTAAAAAAAACAGAAATTTGAAGACAACATGATTAGTTTATTAACTATTACACCAAGCACAGTCACAGTTATAATAATAATAATATTTCTTGTAACAATAAATTTAAAGAAGAGAAGAAACAAATTAATCATCAATAATCAACATCCCTTAAGAGAAGATAGCCAAGTTGATCCAAGTAAACCCAAGGAACAAGATGAAGTAGATCCTAATTATTCAGTTAAAAAACTACGAGCCACAATTATCCAATCGCATTTCAAAAAACACCTTACAGGTTACCGTTCCTCGACAGTGATCGAATGGGGCCATTCGATTTTTGAGAGGGGAAGAGTTAATAACATTTATTACCCAGATAAAATTCCACTTTCAAAAGTTAACGCACCTAATTATTTCGTAACAACTTTTGTCACATCTGCAAAATTATAACTGTTGGGAAATATTAAAATCATATTTTCCCACATCGGCAAATCACGTTGCAATAACAAGTGAATGCAAGTAAGAATATTTGCATAATCAAAAACTTAATTATTTTATGTTAATTCTAGTTTGATAGTCAATAATTTAATTAATTATTAGACGGTTTAATTTTAATTTAATTATTTTTTTATTCATATTTGCCAGTGTTAGTATAAGGTATATTTTGGTTATTTATGAATACAGGAAGATTGGCTATCTTTTTGAACGTGAAATTTATGTGTGTTCATTTAGTTTCGTTTAACTTGATTCGCCATTTTTGCGTTCAATTTGTTATTTTATTTATTGCATTTTGCAATTTATTTGTGGCGTCAGCAATATATTTTCCGACGGCGAAAATTGCAGTATCATCTGTAAATGTCGCTGTAGTACAATATGATCTTGAAGATATCTCTTGTGAACAATGGATATAATACAGGCCCGAGAACAGTTCCCTGCGGAGCACCTGCTGTTATTGCTTTTAGGTCTGAATATTCAGTTCCATAGCGAAGTCTGAAGTATCTATTGCTTAGGTATGAGTCAAGCACTTTAAAATATTGTCCAGGTAGGTATCTGTAAAGTTTAAACTTGACACCTTCGTGCCATACCTTATCGAATGCCTGGGCAAAATCCTAGAAGACAGCAGAGCAGACTTTTTTTCTGAAATGTTTTGTCTATTATATCTGTTATGCGATGGACCTGATCTAGTGTTGAATGGTTATTTCTGAATCCAAATTGATGTGATGGAACTAGATTTCTAGTTTGAGATCTGGTTTGAGTGATTTTCAATTTACACAACAGTTTCCTCTTCACTTGAGTTGGGTGATCTGTATAAGAAACAGAAATGTATGACTTGCTTTCTAACGAGAATTTTTACCGAAACATAGTGGAAAGTTGGGCTAGAACATTTGTATTTATTAAGAGTGTTGAAAGCTGTGTCATTTTTAATATAGATTGCGATACCTCTTTTAGACACGAAATCTGAAACGAGTGTGTAGCCAGTAATATTAAAATTATCATTCTGGCCGTTAACTTGAGTTTCACATAGGGCAAGAATTGCTGGTTTGCTAGAATTTAAATGGCAAGTGACGGCATCGAAATTCGTCTGTAAACCGCGTATATTGCAGAAATTTACATTAAAATTGGTAATTTTGTAAAATTTTAAGAATCAATAAAAATCAAATAAAAATCAGCAAATTAAAATTTATAATTAGTTAAAAAAGTGAAATATCAAATTAAAATTTAAATTGATAAAGAAACGATAAAAATTATAAAAATTATATGTGTACGATATGAATACCGCGAGCTTGACAACACAATTTATTTGTTCATTAAATTAAATTAAATTAAATGTTTGCCTTGAATGTGCAAATGATTTATAAAATGTTCAACAGTTTTTAGCAAACACTATGAAGTGACCTTATTGAACGCAATTACAACCAAAAACACACCCAAAAACACACAAACAAACCTTACGTGCAATACAAAAAAGAAAAAAAGAGCACGTTATAGCAAATAAAAGTTATTGATTAATTAAGTTGATTTTTACACACAGTATTATAAAAAATAGTAAAATTTACAATAATATTAGACTCTTCTCAAGATCTTTTATGATAAAGTAAAAGTAAATTATAATAAGTAAATACCACCAGAAATTACAAATTAAAATTACTGTTTAAGTTATGGTGGTATTGATTATTGAGAAGAGAAGAATTAGAACACTGATGTCTATCAAGGGGTTGGAGTGAGAAGGATATTGTTTTTGCTTTGTTTACAACTAGGAGATGTTAGAAAGAAAAGAACAGAAAAAATAAAATAAAATTAAAATTAATTAATTGTAAACAAAGCAACCGCGCGCGTTGAATTAAAAAAAATTTTTTTTAAAAAATAAAATAAAATAAATTAGTCAATACTAATATACTAAATATTAAATAAATATATAAAACAAAAAAAAAAGTGGAATTAAATAACAAAAGATAAAAAAATGTGATATTAGAAAGATAAAGAAATGTGATATTAAAAAAAAAAAGAAATGTGTTATTAAAAAGCAAAAAGCAGCCAAGGTTTAAAACATGTTTGTTAAATATAAATGTTTTATATTTATTTTGCACCTTTTACTTTACACATAATTAAAATTAAAACAAAATAAAAAAAAAAAAAAACTGACGGTGTACTCTCCTCTGCTACCCTTTGAATTTCTGATGTGAAATATTCAACTTCTCTGTCTATTTGGGTTCTTGTTTCTAGCAACGATGTTGATTTGATTTGAAGTTTATTTGAAGTTTCCTTCTAAATTGGTTTAGAAGGAAACTTCTGGTTTCTATTCCAATTGGTTTTTTGTTTGCTAGACTTCGTATATTTTCCTTTTGTTTTAAATCTTTACCACACGTTAAAATTGCTGGAGTGTGATCAGATGATAAATCATCATAACTTGCACATCTATTTGATCACTTGTTATTCCTTTTATAACAAAAAAGTCGATAAGATCCGGTGTTTTTGATGGATCTGTCGGCCAATAGGTTGGTGAACCAGATGAGAAAAAGTCGCATCTATATTTTCGGACCTGTCTGTAGAGCTCCTTATCTTTTGAAGATGTTAGTCTCGAGCCCCAGTAGGTGTGTTTGGCTTTAAAATCGCCACCTATAATGAAGCTAGGAAATAGTGATTTGAACAAGTTGAAGTAATCATCTTTACTTAGCGAGTGTTTTGGCGGACAGTATATGGCTACTATCTTAAAGTTTTTATTTTTAGTCCATATACTAATCGTTGTTGTATGTATTGCGCAATTTGCTATTTTTGGTTCTTCATGGTCCTTAATATTATGTTTGACTATCGCTGCTGACCCTCCTCTCGTTTTATCAGTAGGATGTGGAGTATGATAACATTCATAACCGGGTATTTTTAGATTTGACTCTTTTTTTAGCTGTGTTTCAGAAATCAGGCATATGTCAATATTTTCATTCATTAGAAATATTTGAAGTTCCAGAACATGTTGGTAAATCCCGTTTGCATTCCATCTGACAATTTTAAGAGTATTAGTCATTTTTATTTTTGTTTGGTACTTTGGTAGTTTTTGGAGAGAAACGTCCTGGTCATACATTTTCTGCATATGACTTACTATTCCCAGTTTGTATATTTGGAGTAACTGGTTGTTTTAATGTACTTCCTTTACTTTCTTTGAACAAGACTATTTTGTTCTGTTTATTGCGTGTATTCGCTTGCTGATTTTTCCTTTGTTGTTGATTTTTTGCGATGGGGGAACCTCTATAACTTGCAGGGTGGTCACCACGACAATTAACACATTTACGTTTTTGTTCTTTTTTTAATGTGCAAGTTGATGTCGCATGTTTTCCAGAGCATTTTACGCAGGCAACATGTGTGTGACCGAAAGCTTGACATCGTTTGCATTGTATTATAAGTGTTGGCCTTTTCTCAATGGCTTAATTTTAACTATTATACTCTTTATAGAAGTGATTCTATAATTTTTTCTAAGTTTTATTTGTTCTGGAATGTGAGCATAAATAATGGTAAGCTCCTTTTTTTAGTTGTTATTACACCAGTGCTATTCTCAAGTTTTTCTTTTTTAATAATATTAACTGCTTCTAGAATTTTGAATCCCTTTTCTTTCAAGTCTTCATTACTATATTATTAGCATTGCATGAAGGGTGTAATCCTCTCACCATTATTTTAATTGGCCTAGAATTTTTGTTCTCGTATGTGTGCCATTGTATTTCTTTTTTGGACAATTCCTTAGTTATTGTCCTGTACGCATCACCATCTTCTACGTTAATCTTTCTAAAATTATTGTTTAACGATTTGACTTACATTCCTTGTTTGTTGTTTGGTTGATAATATTCTTTAGTTCATTAAAATGTTCAATACCCAAAACCATTATAGGTGGTGGTAAATATGTTTTCCCGGTATTTTTTGTTAGAGGTTTTATTTTCCGGTGTTCCGGATGCTGCTGTTGCTTATATTTCAGGACTAGCTTCAGCTTTAGTTTTTTTGTTTTTCTCTTTGGGATCCAGTCTGTTTTCCTTGTTATCTCTTCCTCATCAGTTTCATAGGTAGTTAGTACCGGTGGTGTAGGTGCCCTTCTTTTTTCATCCATATGAGTCATTTTTTCCTCTAGAGCTTTAATAGGTTGCTGTAATATACTTACCGTTTCTTCCAGTTGTTTTCTAGCTTGTACTTCTTTCTGCCATTCATGATAAAAACTTTGCTCAGTTTGCGAATCTATTAGTCTGCTCGGATCCACACTTTCCAAATTAATCATCGTAATAGGTGTTTTTGTTTGAACAGATTTTACTGGTGTTCTATCATGTGTTTTACTTCCTTCTGTTGATACTTTACTTCTTGTTGTTATTTCTGGAGAAATAATTTCTTTTCGTACGATTACTCCTCCCAAAATTAAAACTATTAGAGAATAAATGGACCCCCCAGAATCCATGAGATCTACCTGCGAAGGAGTGGATTTTCCAGATCAACTGGTCTGCCACCTGAGGTATTCAATCCTTGCGTTTTGTTCAGTGCATTTTGGTCCCAATGTTCCCATTTATACCTTGGGTTAGGTACTTTCACTGACCAGAAAGCCGCCTATTCTGAGTCAGGCGCTACTGGATTTGAATGGTATTTTAGTGGACTCTTAGCACAAGCATACCTTACTGCGAGTATTTCTATCCCCCTACCATCCTATTTCATGTTTTTGGCGACGATGGAGTAGGGAATATTTGAGCCGACTACAACAACTTTCACATGTCTGGTTTAAAATGGAACCAGACATGTGAAAATGTAAAAATTGGAGATTTGGTTATCGTAAAAGATGAAAACCTTCCACCGTGTAGGTGGCTATTAGTACGAATCGTCGATACTCATCCAGGTTCCGATGGTATAGTTCGAGTAGTAACAATACGTACGAAAATTCAACTCAATTTTAAAACGCCCAATATGTAAGATATGCGTTCTTCCAATCGAGAGCCAAAACGAGTAAACAAACCGATCGTCATCGCGTAAAGAAATCGTTCTCAAACCATACAACAAATAATAATTGTCACACACACTATTTCGACTTAACAAACGCACTCAAGAAAAAAGTAGTCTTTTATTAAAAAATTTTCTTACCAATTTAACAGTATGAAATTTTTTATATTTTCATCAAGATCCAGAGAGTGAGTCAGGAGCACTACATCTCCTTTGTTCGTTTTTTTGGATGTAACTTATCTGATGCAACAACTGAAGACAAATATCATCGGGTAACATCTAACCTAAAAAACACATAAATGGCGAAATAAGTTTATTACACCTCTATATTTTCAATTATTATTATATTTATTTAACATTTTCAATTATTATTATAATATAAATATTACAATAATTTATTGTTTTAAAAGTAAACGTATCTTGTTAATTTTTTTTGTTTCATTATGTATTGTAAAAATAAGATTATGTCAAAAATTCAATAAATCATTTTAATAGCTTAGAAAAATAAAAAAAATAACTATATATTAATATTTCAAGTCAGTTTCCATTTCGTTCAAATTGCAATCAATATAATATTTTTTTTGTTATATTTTCTTAACAGATAAAAAAAAATTCTTCATATTAAGTTGCCATGTAATGTATTATGTACTTAGTATACTGTAAGATCAGATGTAGGTCATTTTTTTGCTATATACTTTGTATGATATAATGTGAAGGTTAATGAACTCGAGTTAAACGTTAATCGTTAAACCGTTTAAGTAAGTAATGGACACCTTTGCGCTGGGGAAAAAAGCGGTTTAGACGTGTCAGGAAGACCCGTTCCATTCCATTTTATAATTTAGGTAATTTATGGTTTATGATAAGGTGAAGGTTAAAATTAATTATAGGTGAATGTAAAATACATGTTTATTTCCTGATTAACTTGATTGTTGGTAGTGCGAGTATGTTAAGAGGTTAAGGTAACTTGTTGGGTGCAATGACCCCTTTGTTATTATTGTTTAGGATCAATGCCCCCCTCCCCATTACATAATAGGGAATCTAGTTTAAATACTTTTTTGTGTTTATTGTAACAGGCAGTAATGAAAACAGAGGAAATTTTTTATGAAAAAAGTACGTGCATTTTATTTTATTCATATTTAAATTTCAACAAGCATAAAGAAAAAATAATTATAAATATAACTTGTTTGTCAAATAATTACAAATTTTAAAGTTAAATGTAAAAAATACCTTTTTCTTTTTTTTTTTGTGAAATATAACACAAATTTTGATGAGGACAAAATCAGAATGACGTATCATATTAAATTTAACAAGGTATTGAAGTTCCCCAAATTTAAGTTGAATGCAAAAAACAATTTGTTTTTTTTATTTTAATTTTTTTATTTTTACTTTTAAAATGGCGGATCACTGCAAATAATTAAAACCTGTTAACCTAAACGAAAACAGAAGAAAATAACTAATAAATTCAATTGAATAAATATTTTTTAAAAACCAAAAAAAAATTAAATAAAATGAAACAAATTTTTTATGAACACTTAATAATATTTTTTATTTATTGGAATAATTTTATAGTTTTAACAAATTTGTCCTTCTTAATATAATTTATTTCCATGCAAGAGTTTAATTCTGCCGTTGAAATATGTTTCAATTACAACTAATAGTATACAGTGAATTTTTATTTATTACAACTTCGGTTTTTATAGTGATGTTTCTTCATTTGAAATATTACATATCTTTTCTTTCAAAATAATAGGTATTTCAAAAAACAGCCTTGAAAAGTTACATTGTACGGTATATATGCATTGGAATGTAAATTTCTTCTTGTAACTTTGCCACGCTTGTTTTCACAAAGGTTAATGTACCTGTTTACATATTATTTTACACATTGTTCTGCAGTTTTGTTGTACATAGTTACCGCATGAAGAAAATTAATTATGTTATTGAATACCTCAACTTTGTCTTTGTTGATATTTAGACATTGGCCTACAGTAGATCGTAAACCAACTTGCAAACACAGTTTTCTGTTCTTAATTGCTTGGTTACACAATAATTTATTGTACAGATTATAGAATTTATTCCATTCATTATATGTTAAAGAAAATGATTTTTTTCCAACACGATGAAACATCACTGTCGGTTTAAATGAATTTACATGGAAACCAAATGAAATTTTTAGAGTGTGACTTTAAATTTAGAAAATAGGTATAACTCAATAATAAAGAAACTACGTTACTACGTTGTGTTTTCATCATTGTGAATCAACTAGTTCTTATTGCTTTTGGATTGCAAGATTACAGGAAGTTATATTTTCCAAATAATTTTTGAAATGTTTTTAGAATTAATTTATTGTTTTACTGAATTTATCCAAGAAATTTTCCATAGTAAGACCGTTACATCTATACCATGAGTAAACGCAACAATATTGTCCACACATATCTGAAAAATTTCTTTGTTTGTTATTTTAAATAACATATTTATGTTCTAAAATTTTTAAAATTTCAGCTTTACATGGTTTTCTACCATAAGAATCAAAATATTCTGCACAACCATTTATAGGTATATAGGTCGCTAACCAATGAGTTCCTGGATCTTTTAGTTTATCAGTATTTACAATAAAAAAAACTTGACTTTTCCGTTATTAAAAGTATTTTATGTAACGCAAAAACCCCTTTAAAAAATTTATTGGTGATTACATTTTAAAATATCCAATATATGTATTTAATCAATTGATTAACACAAATCATAAATTACACATTTTAGGGATTTCTTTAACGTATTTTTTTAAAATGTTGATTATTTTAATTATTCTTTTTTTTTTGGTTTGTTAATAATATATTGTTATCGTTGTAACAAAACCTTGTGCATATGTGCTACATATATTGCAAAATAATAGGATATCATATTAAAAGCTGTATATTTATAGATTTGTAAATACGTTACGGTTTTATCTATTTGCGCATTGGCATCAAATTCGCCATAAACAATTGCTGTAACTGTTGAAGGAAGAGGTTTAAAAGTTTTGTTTCAATTCTTATTGTCCCTTGATTGAGAAGATCTTGACATACTTCATTACCAGAAGCATCTGGTGTTGAATCAAATGTTAACATAAAGAATCCATTGTTAAACATACTTTTTGTTTTTTGATGCCCTTTATCATTGTGATATATTCCAGTGCCGGAAAAAAGTGTATGGTTTGCTCTTGTATTGCAGTTGTTTGCATCAGAAAAGTTGTTTCAATAGCTGTATTCGGAATCTGAACTCCATTAACGTACAGTAAAAATTAATGTACAAATATTAATGTCATACAAAATACTAATGTATTTGGTAATTGTCCTATAAAAATATTATCCAAGAGAATACTTTGAGTATTTTGAGAAAATGTAAATGTTTTTACCTCAACCCTTTTGTAAAATATTTAACATCTACATTTTTAATCAACAGAGTTGCTTCATTAAACATATCCACATGTAATTTTCCCATAAGTTCTAAGCAACGTAGCTATTATTAAAAAGTTTTTGACGTTCCTTAGAACCTTTATTTTCAGCGCTTCCTATATTTGGTTTATGTAAGTTCCAACCCGCACATTATAAATGTTTTGTTGCTGCATCACTTCCATAATTCAATAAAGATTCTATGTATGCTCATGTATAATGATAATTTCCTTCTGAAGGAGTTATGTTTTTGCCATGTAGTTGTACACTACACTGTTTTACTAAAGAATGTAAAATTTTGTTTACTACACCTGGTTGCGGTAGCTCTCTTCCATCAGTACCTTTATCATTGTTCCATAAAATTGATTTCAACTAATTTCAAGTATGCGGAAGATAAATCGTGATATGTGTCGCCATGACCTAATGAAACAAATTCAGTGGTAGACGCATTACTCCTTCGGATCGTAAAATACTAGATTGAATAGGTGGTACTCTAAAAATATCTAGCTCTGATTTCATACACTCAGTCATTTTAATCTTTTCCTGCTTTTAACTTTACCTCGTTTTGCGACAGAATAATTTAAATTTTTTTAAAAAGTCTTTTTATAGCTTTTCTCTTTCTTATTCCAGAACCACACATTTCATTGAGTTTTTGAACAGCTCCTCGCCTTACATTTTTAATAATTTCTTTTCCCCGATCTTGAAAAACTTCTTTTACATTTCCTTCAGATGCTAAATCAGAAAGTGCATTTATACCAGAATTAATTGCTTCTTTTTAAAACAAATTTGCTCCGGATATAATAATTGGTTTTAAATATCTGAAAAGATCTCCAAAGAAACTTCCTAACCAAACTTCGCGACCTCTTTGATATTGTGCAGTTGAATATAATAAGGAGCCGATGTCTTCAAAACCTTTTCTTGATTGAACTAAATAATATTTATAGTACATCCGTTCCATAATAAATAATATAATCTTATTAATGTATAGTTTATTTATATACTTTTTTGAAATGCAATAGAATTTTTGTAGGAACTCTACTATCTGAGAATGTTTTTTTATAGCCATATTTATTACAGAATTAATATTAAAAGTTTAGAAATACTATCAAAAGACTTTTTCACATCGCAATACTGAATATTTTTTAGCTCTTTGACCGTATCATTCAAAGAATTTGATATATTAACAGTTCTTAGACACCTTACTTCTTTACCACCAATATCTTGGGGTTCAATTATATCAGTATATATAAAAAACATGTCAGTTTTAACAATTGGAAATAATGATAAACTTTCAAAATATTTACTATAAGCTTCAGTCATACGAGTTTTATACTTTTTATTTTCTTTTACATGCATTGCAACCTGAATAAAACAAGTTTTTAAAAGACTCTTCAAAGTATAAGTAAAATTTGCTCTTAATTTTATTTCAATTTTCGGTTTACTAACGCATACAATATTATAATTTAAATTTGAAGATAAATCTTTAGCTTTATTTGGTTGAACATAATTTACATCATAATTTTTAAAGTTAAAAATTTCTAACATTAAGTGCCGTTCTACCTCTTTTCTAGAATTCCTCAACAAGGGTTTTAGATTTAGAAATAATGTTGGTATAAGAAAGCTTTTCAATCACATATCATTTGCTCTTTATTGTAGGGAATGTATGAAGTTCCGACAATTAAATTTGTTTTCCTACCCTTAATAAATATTTTAGTACTTTGTTCCCATTTCTCTCCGTATACATTTGGAATAAAGTCATTTATATATATTTCGGAAACACCAACTTGCCAATTAGAACACATATGTTGATTAATTTTATTAGTGAAACTGGACAACGTATTTTCAGGGTAATAATTCATAGATGAATCACTAAGTAAAGTAACATAAAAATCATCATTTACTTGTATGTTGTCCATGTTCTAGTTGATTTAGTTTTACGAATTGGAAAATTAAGCTGCGTTTACGTATCGCCTGTTTTAGCTGATCGTAAAACACGTTTTGAAGGACTTTTCAAGTTTTCACTATAGTTTTTTCTTTTTTCAAAGGTGGACTGTCTAAAGGAATCGTTATAATACCTTCTGTATCTGTTTCAAATAATTTAAAGTTTTGATTTCTAGAAGACTTTCTTTTTCGTTAGTAATATAAGAAATTTTTCAAAAATTAAAGATATGTAGTCTAAGAGACTCTATAAAATAATAAAAATTAAAAAAATAAAAACAATGTATGGTGAGATGTTGACCTTCGTTACCAAAAATTTTATAATCTTTATTCCACAAAAATACATAAGTGGAAATTATAGAAGATTTTGGTAAAGAAATTTGTAACAATGAATTTTTCATCTTAAAAGAAGATGAAAATAATTTAAAAATGGTTGAAGAGTCAACTAATTATACTCTTGATGAAAAAAAGTCTATTAATTTTTGCAATTAATAACAAAAATAATATTATAAATAAAACATTTTTTTTATTTCTATTTTAAATTCTTATATTTCAGATTCAGAATTCTTGCTACTACACAAGTAGTATGAAAAAAGTCTGATAGTTTTTACAATAAATAAATAAAAAATATTATAAATAAAACAATTTTTTTTATTTTTATTTTAAATTCTTATATTTCAGATTTTTAATATTTATGCAACTTATCTGACTCATGGCGCAGTGGTTAAGTCGCCAACCTTCCAATCGAAGAGTCTTGGGTTCAAACCCCGGTCAGGTCATAAATAAAAAATATGTAGTACTTTTATACCGTAATAATTTTATATGGTATAATTAATAGTAGTAATAATAACAATAGTAATATTAATAATAATAATAGTAATAATAATAGTAATAACAATAATAGCTGCTACAGTGGGGCTATATTTGGTTATATCATGCAAGTAAGGTGTTATATACTGCTGCACGTTTTGTAATCCACTGATGGCACTGACTCTGTAGTAAAAACCTTCTCCTGAAAAAATCACAAAGACAAACGAAAAAATATACTTAAAAATGTGTATGCTGAACCTAAATTTTTCAAAAAAATAAATACAAGGTTGGAAATTTTGAAAGAATAAGTAAATATAAAGCTCATTTCGGAAAAGTTTATTAACCGATTTGGTCATCTGAAATATTCAAAATTGAAAAAGACAATAATACTTAACCTGTTACATATCAATTATAGGACTATACTGGCGTACCAATTTCTGGAAACTTTTATCAAGCTGAGCACCTGTAAAATATCCAGATACCTACCTTGTTGAGAAGATTATTAAAAATTAAGGAAATAAAGTATATATGTTAATGCAATGTTATATGTTATATGCAAGATATATGTATATATGTTAAATGGTTTGGATTTGATAACACTCATAATACATGATAAATATAAATGATATTTTTTAAATAAAATATACAAATATGCAATTCTATTTTTTTTTTATTTTTCATTTTCTTTTCGCAATTTTTTATATCCAAATGGTAATGAACTATGATCTTCCAGAAAACGACGTTTTTCTGATTTTCATTGATATCGCTTTGTTTCAGGTACCGTAATTACTTCAAAATGTTCAGTTCGTCTAATGTTTTGAGAAATCACTAAAATATCTTCTCTATCTTGATGGTTTAGAAGAGCATTTTTAATTATCTCAAAATTAAACTTGTTTAGCTGCAGTATAATTTATGGAAATACCTTTAACTTTACATACAACTTTTTCTGAATTATCTTTTGTACAATGTATTTTATATGCATAATTTTTAGGCCCACCACTAACAAATTCTGTAATATAACTGTCAACTCCGTAACTTTCCAATTCGTCTGTCATATCACCAATAAAATTACCGGTTGGTGGATCATCTTCTCCTTCACGACTTATGTAAAAAACTGAATCTGTATCATAATGTAAAACTCGGTCTTCAAGTTTTTTTAATTTTTTTTTTTTCCTAAGGGAGGTGGGAATTTTCCAAAGACACCAAGAATTTCCCCCTTGGTAGTGTCAGATTCTTACTGGCTGCACTGTAGCAGCTATTAATTATTATTACTATTATCATTATTATTATTATTATTATTATTATTATTATTATTGTTATTATTGTTATTATTTTACTACAGGGTCAGCGCCATCCGTGGATTACAACGTGCAGCAGTATATATATAAGAAATTTTTTGTAATAAGAAAATATGTGAAAATAGGACATTTTTGAGATTTTGAGGGGCCGTAAGTCCGGAATCCTATATATATAAGAAAAACCGTTAGCACACGTAAAAATATATTACTGGAGCTTTAATTTTTATGTCTTGCCAAGGAAAAATTTGTACTGGTGCTTAAGTTACAGGTGCCTAAAAATAGCAAATTTTCAATTTTTCAGCCCTAATACCTTTTAAACAGGTGGCGGTGCAAAAAAAATTTCTAAGGAAACCTATACTAATTCTAAAAGTTCTTTCTTGTCTCAAAATTTCAGGTTCCTATCTAAGGGCGTGCCGGAGTTATGAAAAAAGAAATTTCATGCAAAATATGGTTTTCACATAACGGTAAATTTAATTAGTAAATTACAAAATATTGCATAATTTTGATATTGTTTGATGTAGATAATTAAATTTCCGGTCTTCTAGCAGCTTTAGATTGCGAAACTATTATGCGGAGCCTAAAATATATACATCTGAAAATGGAGCTTTTTCGCAATTTTGAAGAGCTTTAACTCTGGAACCCTATATAACCAAAATAAACCTTTAACACACGTAAAAATATATTACTCTAGCTTTAATTTTTATATCTTGCCGAAGCAAATGTGTACAGGTTCCTAAGTTACAGGTGTTAAAAAATAACACATTTTCAATTTTTGAGCCCTAATAGTTCATAAACAGGGGATGGCCCAAAAAAATTTTCTGAGCAAACTTATATTAATTCTAAAAGTTCTTTCTTGCCTCAAGATTTCAAGTCTCTATCTAAAAGCGTGCCGGAGTTATGAAAGTAGAAAAATCATGCAAAATTTGGTTTTCACATAACGGTAAATTTAAATACTAAATTTAAAAAAAATGCATAATTTTATATTAATTTACAAAGATAAAAGAAATACCTGTCGAATGACGTTTTTAGAGTGAAAAAATCTTAAGCAGAACATAAGATATATGCATTTAAAAATAGGGCTTTTTCAAAGTTTGAGTGGCTATAGCTCCGAGAAAAATTAATATTATCATAAAATTAATATTTTTATTATATCTATTAGCAGTTAAAATTTCATGCCTCTATTTCAAAAAAATTGTGGAGATCTAAAAGTTAGTTGTTCGGGAGCTACCCGAAGTTTTAGTCGGAACTCAACCAAAAAAGATAGGGAACCTACAAATTGTTCCCAGAATATTTTGTGTAATTTTCAAGATTCTAGCTTTCTTAGTTTTTGAGTTAGCGTGCTGACGAATGGACGGACGGACATGGCTCAATCGACTCAGAATTTGATTCTGATCCGATCCATACCTTTGATGGTATATCTAGCTCTCTTATTTCGAGGTGTTACAAACGGAGGAGTAATTTTATTATACCCGATACTTATCATATGGGTATAATAATATTTATTTTTCTATAGCAAACGAGAAAGAATACAGTTGACTTTGTCAACTCTTAGATACCCGTACGAACCGTTAGTATGTTCACAGCCTGTCACTCTGCTTACAATATTATTTTTTTAATATTTTAGTATTTTAAAATAACTAGTATTCGCCCGCCCCTCGAAATTCGAGGTGTTTTAATTAGCAATTACAATACAATATATACAGTATAGTTTCTTTATGATTTTATTTAAAATGTAAAAATACAATTTTCAATAATTAAAGCCTTTATGAATTTAAAATTTCTTTGTAAATGATATTTTTTGTAAAAACACGATTATTATTATCTTTTAGAAGTTGCCCTTGATTTATTGAGTATTGGAAACTCAATATATAACTATTATATATGTATATATTATAAGAAGCCTAAGATGGTAAATCATTGAGTAAAAGGGTTTTAAATATTTATTAATACAGATTAAATATTATGGTGATATTATGATTAAGAATTTATTTCGTTTAAAATATAAAAAAAAAAAAACAAAAAAAAAAACAGAACTGAATCGAACTTGCAAAATCAAAAAACAACTATTAATAACCCCACACTCTACCCCTGTACTAAACACTAAACTGAAATTTTAATCTTTATATTCAGTTATATTGTGAAATTCCTACTACTACCATACAACCAATATTTTAAAATTTTTAATCGAAAAGAAAAATAAAACAAAAATTTGACGGAATCAAAGAGCGTCTTTTTTAAAAATGTATAATATAGGTATAAATTATACATACTATATCCTACATATGTATATACTTTACATGGGATTTTTATAAAAATGGAAAACAAATTTTGGAAAACTATACTGAATATTTATCCTTTAAAAAGAAAAAAATGAAAGTTGGTTGGTAAATCATTGAGTAAAATGGTTTTAAATGTCTGTCATTTACAGATTAAATATTATGATATGTAAGAATTTATTTCGTATAAAATATTAGAAATAAAAAAAAAAAAAAAAATAGAATAGAATCGAACTTGCAAACTAAAGACTTCTAAAGTATAAGAAGCGGCCACTCTACCACTGCACCAAACTCCCCACTGAAGTTTTGACGTTTATATTCAATTATATTGTGAAATTTCTATTTCCCACCATGCAAACTATATTTTAAATTTTTTTTTATGTTTATAGAAAAAAAAACAAAAAGCAAAAACAACAAAACAAAATTTAAAATTCAACGGAATAAAAGAGCGTCGTTTTTGAAAATATATATTATAGGTATAGATTATACATACTATATGATACATATGTATATACTTTACATGGGATTTTTATAAAAATGGAAAATTATTAATGAAAATCAGAAAATTTTGGAAAAATATTAATTTTGTAAGATGGCTATACTGAATATTTATCATTTAAAAAGAAAAAAATTAAAGTTGGTTGGTAAATCATTGAGTAAAATGGTTTTAAATGTCTGTCATTTACAGATTAAATATTATGATTTGGGTGAATTTTATAATTTCTAGAACTATGGGTTGTACATATATTCAAACTATATGTTTATATGTACATTCTTCAAAAGCAGATTCTAACCTTCCACATAACGATTATCAATCCAAAACTTTTTCAAATATTCTATAGTACCATTTAATACTAAGCGGTAAATGTATATTAAATTTACTTAGTACAAAATAGTAAATATAATTTTAAATATTATATTATATTATATTTAAATATTCTATTGACAGAATAATTTCTTATAAGTACAATAAAATACATATATGTATGTAAATACGGCGCTATATAATATACATCTATACTCTTATCATTCTTTCACTAGTGACATATACGATATATTGTAAATAAACATGATATTATATAAGTATGTATATATATCAATATCATATAAATAAAAATTCTTCAAGCAACCGTTATGTTGTTTATTTATTTACATTTTTTTGTACCACGCATTATATCCTCAACAATTTCAAATTTTCGAGTAAAACAAAATGCAAAAAATTCGTTAAAGAAAAGAATTTTGAAAAAATCAAGTAACACTTTCGTCAATTATAAAGTAACCCTATATTATTAAAATAAGTTGTTAACAGAAATAAGAGTATAATGTTGAAGCTTTAATTTTTGTTTATTACTTCAAAAAAATTTTAACTGGTGTTCAAGTTACAGGTAAAATAAAAAATTTTCAGTTTTTGACCCGTTTAGGAGCTGTAAGGGGTCTGTAAAAATTTTTGAAATGACTCACACTAATTTTCAAAGATCTAACTTCTGTCAAAATTTCAAGTTTCCAACTTAAACCGTTTAGAAGATAGAAGAGTTAAAGAATTTTGCAAAATTTGAGTTTCGCATAACGGTAAATTAAGACACCGTATGCCAGAAATATATATATATTGTGTATATACTTTTAAAGCTAATAACAGTGGTAATCTTTTGGAGTTTTCAAAATGAAGATATACGCTATACAACTTGTGCTATAACAATTTAAATATAGAGCTTTTTTGAACTTTTGGGGAGCTGTAGCTCCGTAACGGGTGGGGCTACAAAAAAAAGTTATTGAAAATAAAATGAATATTTTTGTGAGATTTATTAGTAGTTAAAATTTCATAGCTCTATTTCAAAAAAAATGTGGGGATCTAAAAGTTAGGTGTTCGAGAGCTACCATAAGGTTTGGTCCCAACTCAACCAAAAAAAAGGGAACCTACAAATTACTCCTAGAATATTTTGTGTAAATTTCAAGATTCTAGCTTTTTTAGTTTTTGAGTTAGCGTGCTGACGGACGGACGTACGGACGGACATGGCTCAATCGTCTTAGAATTTTTTTCTGATCCGATCCATACCTTTGAAGGTATATCTAGCTCGCTTATTTCGAGGTGTTCCAAACGGAGGAGTAATTTTATTATACCCGATCCTATTGTACGGGTATAAAAATATATAACTATTTTATAATTAAAATACACACTCGTATACAATAATTATAAAAACTATAAAATTCTATTCTATAAAACTATTAAAAAATTATAAAAATGAGACTTCTTGTTATCGCTTATCAGGTAGGTAGGTAACAAATTTTCAAAATAATTTTATCAGCTTTTATTATTTACATACACAAAGTGCACTCAAAGAAATTTTTGATGAAAATTACTGCAATAATTTATTTTAGGTAAACAATTGCCTATATTTATTGTAGTAATACTAAACTTAGGTTGAACTTGTGTTGAACACGCTATATTAAATACTAAAGAAAAAAATAAATATTCAAAGAAAAAGAAGTTGTCTTATTTTTAGAAAGATTTTTTTAACACTTATTTTTATTTTATTTAATTTTCAACATTTAAAAAATTATTGTTGAAAATTACTATTATTTTTTAGAGTGTGTAATTAATTTTAGTACGTTGGGTTGTATTTGAATAGTAACTTTTTATTAAAAGGTTACTAAGGCTTCTCATATGCATTTGAATATTTTGAAATTTTATATCCATTATTTTGAATATCAATGCAAAAAAAATATCGATTAATAAATTAATACAGAAGGAATACGTGTATTTTTTGAGGTAAGTAAAAGTGGATCTAAGTGTATAGAATGTGATGAAGAGCTAAAAGGGTGCCACTATGGTAATCTCCTGAGACATATGCAAAGAAAGCATACAGAGATGTTGCAGAATTATGAGAGTACTACACGAGATAATGATGAAGATTTACGTACTCCACATATGAATCGACGTGAAAAAAATGTATTAGGAATTACTAAAATTAGAGCTATCAATGCTCTTGACAATTTTATTTGTAAAGATGGAGCTCTGTTCAGATATTTGGATTCGCCAAATCTGGAACTTTTTTTTGAACCTGTACTGCAGAAATTAAATATAATATCAATCAATTCTGATAATATAGGCACTTATATTGAAACAGCTTCGAACGATATTAGAAACGATATACGTTCTTTATTAAAACATAAATGTTTTTACGTGAAAATGGATTCTGCAAGTCGGAAAGACAAAAAAGTATTTGGTATAAATTTATCTATTGTTTATGCAGATCTTGACATAGGTGTTCTATATGAATTAGCAAGATTTCTTGATGAATTTCTACTTGTTTTTGAACCTGTGAAAAAAGTCACAGATGCGTTACAAGATCCTCAATTAATATTAGGGGATTTTTACAAACTTTGGATGGAACTTAAATTAAAAATGTAGGTATTTTCAAATGATGATGTGGAATTAGGTAAAGAATTATTAAAATATTTAAATGAAAGAGAAACTCTTTTAACAAGTTCAGACGTTTTTTTGACTGCATTATATCTAGATCCCAGGTTTGCTAAAAATTTAATATTATAATTTTTACTAAATACAATAAATGAAAGTAAATATATCGTACAACAGATTTCATTGCATTATTTCTTCAAAATCCGAAGATAGAAAAAAGGCCATCAAATATCTGAAGTCAGTGGCGAAGAAAATTCATCATGTGGTATGTTATTGTTTGATACAAGTTGTATTTCAAATTACATAATAATATATTCTTTGTCTAAAAAAAAGGAAAATTATCATACTTCGAGCAGTAATGAAACTGTGCACGATTCATTCCCATCTTCATCTACTAGCACAGTACGTATTTTATTGCATATGCTTATATATTTCTTATTGCTACATTGATTTAAAATTATATTTTATTCTTAGAGCGCTAATGAACATTTAATACAACTTCAGGATGAGTCAACCACTCATTCTTTATTGGAATCATTTTTAAATACTTCTTTTGGAGTAGCAACAGGCGAACCAGAAGAAGCATGTGCTCCACATTTGCAGGAATATTTCAGAGCAATTGACCTTTTTCAGTTTCCCATAAGATATTCACTTACTACAAATGTATTGCCTTTCTGGCATGAACAAAGTTTGAAGACTACTTATACGAAAATAGCAAAACTGGCGAAAGTTATTTTAACTGCGGCACCTACACAAGTAAGTGTAGAAAGAAGTTTTTCTGCACTCAGATATATTTTGAATGATTATTGAACACAACTTCGAAATAGAAATTTAGAAAATATACTCTTAGTGCGTCTAAATTGAAATGTAAAATTTTGTTTCACTAATACCTTTTTCTTTCAAATTGTGGAAATGGAAATAATTTCAAGATATTTTATAAAATTATACATTGAAAAATGTATTTATGTATAGGTACATGCAATTATTGTTTATTTTACAATAATTTATACTTCACTTAATAATTTTTTTGATTTTAAAATTTCTTTTACTAAATTAATTTTAAACCAACATTGTTATTAAAATTTTTTTTATCAACCGTTTTTGTTGCCAGTAGTATTATACCATATTTACTCTCTCATCTTAAAAATTTTTAGAAGCTTTTAAAATAGAAAAATAAATGGAAGACAATTTTTCAAATGCACATTTATGATTAAAAAATTATATTTTAAAAAAGCTATATTTTATTAAATGATGAGAAATAGGTGGAATTTTCCCTTTGAATAAAATTAGTTGTTTTTGCGTTATTTCAAAATTTGTAATAGGCCTCCTATTTTTTTTAACGTTTTTCCATAAGACTACGTGTAAATTTGTAAAGCTTTGGCCTCCTATTAAGCTTTTAATCTCTGCACTTTACGACCTGTAAATTATTGTGAGTATCGTATAAAGCAAAAATAAAATTTTGGATTATCATAAACATTTTTTTTTTATATTTGTACGAAAAAATGAAAAACTATGAAAAACATTTTTTTTCTGTATATGAAGAACTTTATTTTTGCCGGAACTTAATTTTTTGGTTTTTGCGGATAAAGTTCCGTAGGAACATTATAAAAATCAATTTTGGTTAAAGTTCCGGAACGAAACTTTTAACCGGAACGAAATTTTTTTTGTTCCGAAATAAAAATTGTTCCGGAACTTTTTATTTTGATTTCGTTTCGTTCCGGACCCCTGAAATATACCTGTAAATTTACTTATACGAACAAAATCTCCAACTTTGTATTTTGCTTTTCGGAATACTTTTAATTTATTGTATAAATTAAAAGTAATTAATTTAATAATAATTTCTCATTTTTCTTAGTAACCTTTTTGTGGAAGTTTAATTGTATGAGTTATATTGTTTTTGAGTTATATTTTTCTATTAGCGATGGTAGAATAGTTAACCATTTATATGTGCCTTGTAAACTAGATTGTTTCCACATCGTGTTTTTTAGCGTACGATTGAAACGTTCTACAATTGATGCTTTTAGTTCTGAATATGTATGGTAATGGGCGACCGGATAACGGCTTCCCAGAAACAATGGTTGATTTAAATGGATTAGCCTGAAAAATATTTGTTTTGAGAAATATAAAAGACAACAATTTTACAATTTAAAATAAAATTTTTTTTCTTTTATTAAATAGTAACTTTTTTTTTTTTTTTTTTGTTATTTCAATAGTTTTTTTGGGAATCGATACACGTCATTGGTATTAACGCTAATAGAGCCATTTTCCATCTGGTTCGTCTCTTCCCAAGAACTTAATATAGAAACCTACTTTGTTTAATTCGCTTAATTCAGAATCTGTTGACACTTTTTTGTTAAATCTGTCCGGCATGTAAAACGTTATTTTTTCATTATCGAACGGATCCTTTACCTCACAAAGTAGTGCTTTTTGCCGTCGTTTTGCATTTAAAAATTTAAACGTTATAACTTCATACATTTTGTCTATGGCGAGGACATCAATATTTTTAAAAAGTTCTTGTTCACCCTTTCCCAATGCTATTAATTCATTAATGAAAACCTAGAATGTTGAATAAGGAATAACAGAAATATAAGGATAAGGATAACAGAAATATTATTGATTGAAAAAATATCTTAGCATTTTCAATTTATATTTTGAATTGGATTTGATTTTAAATTTATTCGTTTTTCAAAGTAAAGTTCTTTACTTTGAATTTTCAAAGCATTATATGCCTACTGTTTGAAAGCAAATACCTACTACTTTTTTAAGAAATATAATGCATGCATAATTTCTTTATTCTGATTAATTAAAAAAACTGCATAAACTAAGTAATTATTAGTTATATCTAATACAATAGAACTATGTAAATTATCATGTAATTTCTAATTACTTAAGACACATATGTATCTCGAATTATTATTTATAGCAACCAGGAATTAAACTAAATTTATTCATAAATTTCTTTGTGAAAACAATAAATCTTTTCAACAACTTACAAGTTGCGTTTTCAAAATTGACTTTAATACGTGGCACATCCTCAAACTTGATATAAAAATAAAAAAACTTATTAATACAATTTTGTAAAATAAAAAAAAAAAAATATTGATTAAATAATCGTGAGTAGATAATAATTCAATAACACATGGAATTTTCAATGCAACAATTCATTTTCAACAGAATGAAAAAAAAACATTTTTTACTTATGCACATTGTTGTATTTATTTATATTTAATTTATTTAATCATTACTCATTTTATTTTTAAAAACACACCTAAAACTTGTAGCATAGATTTAATTTATAATAAATCAATATCTAATATGGTGCCACATTGTTGCAATATTTGAAAAGTTGTCAAGGACTTTTGTAACATTTTTCTATTATTATCAATTGATTTATGACTTTCGCATTTATTTTATTAATTAATTTCAAGTGAAATAAAAATATTCCAAATGTATTATTTTTATAGTTTATGTATGCATATATGAATTACATAAAAAAATCTTAAAAATTAACATTATGACATACTTACTGTATTATTTTTAAATCTTAATAAATCCATTATAACAATTTCAAAAAGCATAAAAGAATTTGTGTAATTTAAAATCGATTCATAATATAAAGTTATATTAATAGCATAAGATAAAGTTATTTTTTATAAAAATAAAAAAAAAAAAAAATACTTACAAGACAAGAGATCAAAATTATAAAACAATTTCAAATTTTCGAGTAAAACAAAATGCAAAAAATTCGTTAAAGAAAAGAATTTTGAAAAAATCAAGTAACACTTTCGTCAATTATAAAGTAACCCTATATTATTAAAATAAGTTGTTAACAGAAATAAGAGTATAATGTTGAAGCTTTAATTTTTGTTTATTACTTCAAAAAAATTTTAACTGGTGTTCAAGTTACAGGTAAAATAAAAAATTTTCAGTTTTTGACCCGTTTAGGAGCTGTAAGGGGTCTGTAAAAATTTTTGAAATGACTCACACTAATTTTCAAAGATCTAACTTCTGTCAAAATTTCAAGTTTCCAACTTAAACCGTTTAGAAGATAGAAGAGTTAAAGAATTTTGCAGAAATATATATATATTGTGTATATACTTTTAAAGCTAATAACAGTGGTAATCTTTTGGAGTTTTCAAAATGAAGATATACGCTATACAACTTGTGCTATAACAATTTAAATATAGAGCTTTTTTGAACTTTTGGGGAGCTGTAGCTCCGTAACGGGTGGGGCTACAAAAAAAAGTTATTGAAAATAAAATGAATATTTTTGTGAGATTTATTAGTAGTTAAAATTTCATAGCTCTATTTCAAAAAAAATGTGGGGATCTAAAAGTTAGGTGTTCGAGAGCTACCATAAGGTTTGGTCCCAACTCAACCAAAAAAAAAGGGAACCTACAAATTACTCCTAGAATATTTTGTGTAAATTTCAAGATTCTAGCTTTTTTAGTTTTTGAGTTAGCGTGCTGACGGACGGACGTACGGACGGACATGGCTCAATCGTCTTAGAATTTTTTTCTGATCCGATCCATACCTTTGAAGGTATATCTAGCTCGCTTATTTCGAGGTGTTCCAAACGGAGGAGTAATTTTATTATACCCGATCCTATTGTACGGGTATAAAAATATATAACTATTTTATAATTAAAATACACACTGGTATACAATAATTATAAAAACTATAAAATTCTATTCTATAAAACTATTAAAAAATTATAAAAATGAGACTTCTTGTTATCGCTTATCAGGTAGGTAGGTAACAAATTTTCAAAATAATTTTATCAGCTTTTATTATTTACATACACAAAGTGCACTCAAAGAAATTTTTGATGAAAATTACTGCAATAATTTATTTTAGGTAAACAATTGCCTATATTTATTGTAGTAATACTAAACTTAGGTTGAACTTGTGTTGAACACGCTATATTAAATACTAAAGAAAAAAATAAATATTCAAAGAAAAAGAAGTTGTCTTATTTTTAGAAAGATTTTTTTAACACTTATTTTTATTTTATTTAATTTTCAACATTTAAAAAATTATTGTTGAAAATTACTATTATTTTTTAGAGTGTGTAATTAATTTTAGTACGTTGGGTTGTATTTGAATAGTAACTTTTTATTAAAAGGTTACTAAGGCTTCTCATATGCATTTGAATATTTTGAAATTTTATATCCATTATTTTGAATATCAATGCAAAAAAAATATCGATTAATAAATTAATACAGAAGGAATACGTGTATTTTTTGAGGTAAGTAAAAGTGGATCTAAGTGTATAGAATGTGATGAAGAGCTAAAAGGGTGCCACTATGGTAATCTCCTGAGACATATGCAAAGAAAGCATACAGAGATGTTGCAGAATTATGAGAGTACTACACGAGATAATGATGAAGATTTACGTACTCCACATATGAATCGACGTGAAAAAAATGTATTAGGAATTACTAAAATTAGAGCTATCAATGCTCTTGACAATTTTATTTGTAAAGATGGAGCTCTGTTCAGATATTTGGATTCGCCAAATCTGGAACTTTTTTTTGAACCTGTACTGCAGAAATTAAATATAATATCAATCAATTCTGATAATATAGGCACTTATATTGAAACAGCTTCGAACGATATTAGAAACGATATACGTTCTTTATTAAAACATAAATGTTTTTACGTGAAAATGGATTCTGCAAGTCGTAAAGACAAAAAAGTATTTGGTATAAATTTATCTGTTGTTTATGCAGATCTTGACATAGGTGTTCTATATGAATTAGCAAGATTTCTTGATGAATTTCTACTTGTTTTTGAACCTGTGAAAAAAGTCACAGATGCGTTACAAGATCCTCAATTAATATTAGGGGATTTTTACAAACTTTGGATGGAACTTAAATTAAAAATGTAGGTATTTTCAAATGATGATGTGGAATTAGGTAAAGAATTATTAAAATATTTAAATGAAAGAGAAACTCTTTTAACAAGTTCAGACGTTTTTTTGACTGCATTATATCTAGATCCCAGGTTTGCTAAAAATTTAATATTATAATTTTTACTAAATACAATAAATGAAAGTAAATATATCGTACAACAGATTTCATTGCATTATTTCTTCAAAATCCGAAGATAGAAAAAAGGCCATCAAATATCTGAAGTCAGTGGCGAAGAAAATTCATCATGTGGTATGTTATTGTTTGATACAAGTTGTATTTCAAATTACATAATAATATATTCTTTGTCTAAAAAAAAGGAAAATTATCATACTTCGAGCAGTAATGAAACTGTGCACGATTCATTCCCATCTTCATCTACTAGCACAGTACGTATTTTATTGCATATGCTTATATATTTCTTATTGCTACATTGATTTAAAATTATATTTTATTCTTAGAGCGCTAATGAACATTCAATACAACTTCAGGATGAGTCAACCACTCATTCTTTATTGGAATCATTTTTAAATACTTCTTTTGGAGTAGCAACAGGCGAACCAGAAGAAGCATGTGCTCCACATTTGCAGGAATATTTCAGAGCAATTGACCTTTTTCAGTTTCCCATAAGATATTCACTTACTACAAATGTATTGCCTTTCTGGCATGAACAAAGTTTGAAGACTACTTATACGAAAATAGCAAAACTGGCGAAAGTTATTTTAACTGCGGCACCTACACAAGTAAGTGTAGAAAGAAGTTTTTCTGCACTCAGATATATTTTGAATGATTATTGAACACAACTTCGAAATAGAAATTTAGAAAATATACTCTTAGTGCGTCTAAATTGAAATGTAAAATTTTGTTTCACTAATACCTTTTTCTTTCAAATTGTGGAAATGGAAATAATTTCAAGATATTTTATAAAATTATACATTGAAAAATGTATTTATGTATAGGTACATGCAATTATTGTTTATTTTACAATAATTTATACTTCACTTAATAATTTTTTTGATTTTAAAATTTCTTTTACTAAATTAATTTTAAACCAACATTGTTATTAAAATTTTTTTTATCAACCGTTTTTGTTGCCAGTAGTATTATACCATATTTACTCTCTCATCTTAAAAATTTTTAGAAGCTTTTAAAATAGAAAAATAAATGGAAGACAATTTTTCAAATGCACATTTATGATTAAAAAATTATATTTTAAAAAAGCTATATTTTATTAAATGATGAGAAATAGGTGGAATTTTCCCTTTGAATAAAATTAGTTGTTTTTGCGTTATTTCAAAATTTGTAATAGGCCTCCTATTTTTTTTAACGTTTTTCCATAAGACTACGTGTAAATTTGTAAAGCTTTGGCCTCCTATTAAGCTTTTAATCTCTGCACTTTACGACCTGTAAATTATTGTGAGTATCGTATAAAGCAAAAATAAAATTTTGGATTATCATAAACATTTTTTTTTTATATTTGTACGAAAAAATGAAAAACTATGAAAAACATTTTTTTTCTGTATATGAAGAACTTTATTTTTGCCGGAACTTAATTTTTTGGTTTTTGCGGATAAAGTTCCGTAGAGGAACATTATAAAAATCAATTTTGGTTAAAGTTCCGGAACGAAACTTTTAACCGGAACGAAATTTTTTTTGTTCCGAAATAAAAATTGTTCCGGAACTTTTTATTTTGATTTCGTTTCGTTCCGGACCCCTGAAATATACCTGTAAATTTACTTATACGAACAAAATCTCCAACTTTGTATTTTGCTTTTCGGAATACTTTTAATTTATTGTATAAATTAAAAGTAATTAATTTAATAATAATTTCTCATTTTTCTTAGTAACCTTTTTGTGGAAGTTTAATTGTATGAGTTATATTGTTTTTGAGTTATATTTTTCTATTAGCGATGGTAGAATAGTTAACCATTTATATGTGCCTTGTAAACTAGATTGTTTCCACATCGTGTTTTTTAGCGTACGATTGAAACGTTCTACAATTGATGCTTTTAGTTCTGAATATGTATGGTAATGGGCGACCGGATAACGGCTTCCCAGAAACAATGGTTGATTTAAATGGATTAGCCTGAAAAATATTTGTTTTGAGAAATATAAAAGACAACAATTTTACAATTTAAAATAAAATTTTTTTTCTTTTATTAAATAGTAACTTTTTTTTTTTTTTTTTGTTATTTCAATAGTTTTTTTGGGAATCGATACACGTCATTGGTATTAACGCTAATAGAGCCATTTTCCATCTGGTTCGTCTCTTCCCAAGAACTAATATAGAAACCTACTTTGTTTAATTCGCTTAATTCAGAATCTGTTGACACTTTTTTGTTAAATCTGTCCGGCATGTAAAACGTTATTTTTTCATTATCGAACGGATCCTTTACCTCACAAAGTAGTGCTTTTTGCCGTCGTTTTTCATTTAAAAATTTAAACGTTATAACTTCATACATTTTGTCTATGGCGAGGACATCAATATTTTTAAAAAGTTCTTGTTCACCCTTTCCCAATGCTATTAATTCATTAATGAAAACCTAGAATGTTGAATAAGGAATAACAGAAATATAAGGATAAGGATAACAGAAATATTATTGATTGAAAAAATATCTTAGCATTTTCAATTTATATTTTGAATTGGATTTGATTTATATTTATTCGTTTTTCAAAGTAAAGTTCTTTACTTTGAATTTTCAAAGCATTATATGCCTACTGTTTGAAAGCAAATACCTACTACTTTTTTAAGAAATATAATGCATGCATAATTTCTTTATTCTGATTAATTAAAAAAACTGCATAAACTAAGTAATTATTAGTTATATCTAATACAATAGAACTATGTAAATTATCATGTAATTTCTAATTACTTAAGACACATATGTATCTCGAATTATTATTTATAGCAACCAGGAATTAAACTAAATTTATTCATAAATTTCTTTGTGAAAACAATAAATCTTTTCAACAACTTACAAGTTGCGTTTTCAAAATTGACTTTAATACGTGGCACATCCTCAAACTTGATATAAAAATAAAAAAACTTATTAATACAATTTTATAAAATAAAAAAAAAAAAATATTGATTAAATAATCGTGAGTAGATAATAATTCAATAACACATGGAATTTTCAATGCAACAATTCATTTTCAACAGAATGAAAAAAAAACATTTTTTACTTATGCACATTGTTGTATTTATTTATATTTAATTTATTTAATCATTACTCATTTTATTTTTAAAAACACACCTAAAACTTGTAGCATAGATTTAATTTATAATAAATCAATATCTAATATGGTGCCACATTGTTGCAATATTTGAAAAGTTGTCAAGGACTTTTGTAACATTTTTCTATTATTATCAATTGATTTATGACTTTCGCATTTATTTTATTAATTAATTTCAAGTGAAATAAAAATATTCCAAATGTATTATTTTTATAGTTTATGTATGCATATATGAATTACATAAAAAAATCTTAAAAATTAACATTATGACATACTTACTGTATTATTTTTAAATCTTAATAAATCCATTATAACAATTTCAAAAAGCATAAAAGAATTTGTGTAATTTAAAATCGATTCATAATATAAAGTTATATTAATAGCATAAGATAAAGTTATTTTTTATAAAAATAAAAAAAAAAAAAATACTTACAAGACAAGAGATCAAAATTAGCTTGTGAAATCTGTTCCAAGGACACAAGAGCTGATAGCCTGAAAAAACACTTGAAATTGGTACATACATCTCTAAAAGTTTCAAGCTGCACATCTGCGTACAAATTCACATAAAATGAATTCAGCTGAACATGTTACTAAAAATTTACGAAAAATTAACCAGTCTTTTGATGGTAGATTGGAAACATACCTGCGCGATAATGAAAATGAAGCGATTCTCAGAGAGTTTCTGGATTGTATCGAAAATGAAATTATTGAGTTACTACAATGCTCAGTAAGAAAGCATAATGCTATAAAATTTAACCTTCAACTCGTTGCAGATTATATAAAGCCGTTTGATGATGATATAGAAAATTTATCAACCAAATCTTTTCAAAGCCAAATGAAAATTGCTACATGTGCGGAGGATCTTTCTTCTATATATGATAATATAACAGAGAAGATCCAACAACAAGCTGAAGAATTTCAGGAAAAAGATAGCGGCTGGGCGATAATGCAAATTTTGCGGGTAAATATAAATAAATATCAACCAATCCGTGGACTAACATATATCGCTCTCCCAATATCAATTATTCGAAGGAGAGCCTGTATAAATGTACAAAATGAAGACGTATACTGTTTCAAGTGGAGTATGATATCAGCCATGCAACGACTTGCATCACAATCTAGTGAATATGAAACATCATCGTATAAAATTAGTGATATAACATCCCCAACTGTTGATTTAGAATATGGTTATGTACGTCAACTGCAATTTGAGGGTATGGCATTTCCAGCACAGTTAAGCGAATTATGTATTTTTGAAGAAATTAATGATGATATAAGCATTAATGTTTTTGGATTGGAGTATAAGAATGCAGAACATCAAATTGTTGGACCTTTTTATATAACTAAAGAAGAAAAACTAAATCACGTAAATGTACTATTACTTGAAAAAGATAAGAACTTCCACTTTGTTTATATAAAGCATATCTCGAAGTTATTACGGAGTTCTGTTACATATCATGAACATCAAATATATATATGTAATACTTGTTTGCAACATTTCTATGATCATCAACTGCTTATTATACACAAGGAGGAGTGTAAGATAATTGTTGCAATACTTCCTACTGAAGACAGCAACAATCTAATATATAAAAATTACCAACAACAAATGGAAGCTCCTTTTGTGATTTATGCTGATGCTGAAGTGTTTTATCACCAATTTCCACATGTAACCCTAATCCAGAAATTTCATCAACTATAAATATACGTAGGCATGTACCAATAGCATTTTCATATTATTTTAAATGTACTTTCGATGATTTTTTGAGTGGTTATGAGGAGTTTGTAGGAGTAGATTGTGCTAAGGATTTTATAACATCATTGGTAAATAAATGCACAAATATATTTCGAAATCATCACATGCTACCGAAATCAATGGCAAATCTAACATTGGACGAAGAATTACACCAATTAACAGAGAGGAATTGCCACATTTGTAGTAAGTCTTTAGATTATATTGATAGAGTAAGAGATCATTGTCATTTTACAGGTAGATATAGAGGCTCTGCACATTTTTCTTGTAACATATTATATAGACGACCTACTTTTTTCCTATATTTTTCCATAATTTTTCAAAATACGATTGTCATTTATTGTTTAGGGCTTTGAATTAAATTAAAGGTAATATTGCTGTATTACCTTTAAATAAAGAACTTTACATTTCACTTACCAAACAAATTAAACTTGATGGAGACAATAATTTTTATTTAAGTTTTCTTGATAGTTTTAGATTTATGGCCTCAAGCCTTGACTCATTGTATAGGAATTTAAATAAAGAGAATATAGAACACATCAGAAAAGCATTTGATTCTGAGAAAAAATTTGAATTAATGAGGAGGAAAGGAGAATATTACCCTTATGAATATATTGATTTGATAGAAAAACTTTATGAGGAATGTTTACCATATCAAGAAGCATTTAAGAACCGACTGACAAATACCGCTTGTTCTAATACTGACTATAATCACGCAACTACCGTATGGCACACATTTAATTGTAAAAATCTCGAGGATTACATGAAAATACACTTAAAAACTGATGTGTTAATATTGACAGATGTTTTTGAAAATTTCCGAAAAATATGTAGAAAAATTTATGAACCAGATCCTGCTAATTTTTACATTACACCGAACCTTACTTGGGCTGCTATGTTAAAATATACAGGTGTTGAGTTAGAGTTATTAACTGATATTAATATGTACAATTTTTTCCAAAAAGGAATACGTGGTGGTATTAGTCAATGTTCCTTAAAACATTCAAAAGCCAACAATAAATATATGGGGGAATATTATAAAAAAGATGAAAATTCAACATATATTGTTTATTTAGATGCGAATAATTTATATGGTTGGGCAATGGCTCAATATGTACCATATAAAAGTTTTCAGTGGGTTGACAATCCCGATAGTATTAACGGAATGGAAATTCCAGATGATTGGGAAATAGGGCATGTGTTAGAAGTAGATTTAGAATATCCACAGAATCTTCATGATCTGCATAATGATTTTCCGTTTTATGCAGAAAATAAAATTCCGAACGGTAGCAAAATACCAAAATTATTGCTTGATCTAAATAATAAACATAAATATGTTATTCATTACCGAAATTTAAAACAATGCCTTCAAAATGGTATAGTACTTCAAAAAGTTCATAGAGCTCTAAAATTTCTGCTATGTGATTGGTTGAAAAAGTACATTGATTTAAATACCATGCACATAACTAATGCATTAAATAATTTTGAAAAAGACTTTTTTAAATTAATGAATAATGCCGTTTTCAGAAAAACTATGGAGAATGTTGACAAGAGAGTCAATGTGAAAATAGCCACTTCATGGGAAAGTGAAGTGAAGTAGATTTACTGAAAATTTAATTGCAATTCAACTGAATAAATCCCAAGTTCTTTATAACAAACCGATATATTTAGGTTTCTGTGTGTTAGAACAATCCAAAATTCTAATGTATGATTTTCAATATTAAACAAAAATATGGTGATAGAGTTTCTTTAAATTATACTGATACCGAAGGTTTCATTTATACTATACAAACAGATGATTTTTATTCTGATATACATAAAGATTTAACCATATATTTTGATACTTCTGATTATACCCCTGAAAATCCATACCAATTATTTAAAGATGAATTCAATGGTAGAATTGTTTCTCAATTTATTGGTTTAAGATCAAAAATGTATTACCTTGAATCGTTTCAAGGTGATCAGGTAAAAAAGGCAAAAGGTGTGAAAAAATATATTGTAAATGATCTAAATTTAAATAATTATAAAGACTGTCTATTAAAAAATAAAATTATATATAGAGAAATGCACAATTTTAAATCATATTTACATGTAATTTACACCCAAACCTTAAATAAAATAGATTTAAGTTCTTTAGATAATAAGAGATATATATTAAATGATAAAATTCATACCCTTGCATGGGGTCATTGTAAATTAAATTAATTTATATAAACTTTATTGTAATTATTGTAGACATTATAAAACTAATGCAGGCTTAATTTAAGGAAATTTATAATACAAATTATTAATATAGTTTTTAATGAAAAAACAAAACAAACTTTTATTATGAAATGCAAACTGTTTTTTACTTATAAAAATAACTTTTTGAACACAAGTTTTACAGTATTAAGAATACTTAGATTTATCATAGCCAAATTTTAAAAAACTTTCCATATCTTCACTCTAATTTAAAATATTAACTTAATATAACTTTTTATTTAAACTTAAGTTCCATAATCAAGAAAATTTTTTTTTAATAAAAATTATTAAGCTTCTCAAAGATAACAATAATTCACCAATTTTTAATACAGCTTTAAAAACTTTTTTAAATTTTTTATATAAACATTAAATCAAGTTTAAACTTAAGTTCCAAAATCAATAAAACTTTTATTAATAAAAATAAATCTTTAAATAAATTTAAAATATCAAACACATAAGCCTTTTACTCATACTTTACCGCTTAAAAACTCCGTTGTACCCGCAGCGCCATTGTTTTACTCCTCTCCACATGATCATGCAAAATATCAAAGACACAAACCTTTTATACGTAATATACCGCTTAAATGCTTAGCCGTTTAAAAGTTCCACCATTTGCGCCGCCATATCTTTACCTGCTAAGCTTTGCTGATTAAAAGCTCCGCCATTTGCACCGCTATATCTTTATCTGGTAAGCTTAAAAGGTCCGCCATTTCCACCTTCTTATCCTTACTACTCATATTTGCATACATAAGGATATAATGAACAGACATCTATGTATTTAATATTTTCATTTGTGTTGCATATTTGCATTTTCATGCATTTTTTGCATTATGCATACTGCATATTTTGATTCTTTAATTGCTTTTTAAATTCACAAACCCAAATTTCAATTACGTCATATCCTAGACTCTTAAATTTTTCAGATTTAGCTATAGTTTTCTCATATCGTTTATTTAATGTATCATTTTCATTGTCATATAAAGATTCATCACGTCTATCCCGTCAGCAAACGGGATGTCCGTGAAAATAACATCTATGGAATTCGAAAATTTCGTTAGTGGTTTCACAATATCCATCTGTTTTACTCCTGCTCCTCTCCACACTCGTTTTTCCCCTTCAAATACTAACCATTTAATAGCTTGTTTTGGTTGGCTGTCAGAATAGTGATATCCGTTTTTAGGAATCAGACCAATAGTGTCTGGTTTTAAAAAATTACGTCAAAAAACTAGATTACAAGCTGAAGCCATAGTTGTTGGGTTCTAAGAATGGCTCAACGTTCAAGAAATAACTTTCTAAATGATAAACATGATTGAGTTAATACTTGTACATCACTAATACAATAATTAACAATGTCACGTTGCATATCAAATGTATTACCCTTGTTTTCTTCATACGATTTTATGAATGTATTATCTTCTATCTGCATTGTGTCTGGGTTGTAATATTCAATAGCAGGTAATGGTCCAGCATATTCTTTATTTTTAGTTGTATTAAATAAATGTGGAAAATAACTCTTTTAAAAAATAGGTGCTAGAACAAATGTTTTTGGAAGTTTTGCTAGGCCCATTGGAAAGTAATTGATAGAATCTATTAATTTGACGTTATCTATCAACATCATAATTATTTTAGTCCCTCGTATAATCAATTTAATTTTTATATCTGCCACCAATATGTGTGAAAGAAATCGTTTTATAATATTGTCTTTTTTAATTATAGTTCGTCTAAATTTACATTTCTGACAAAAATGTAGGGAAATGTCATCAATACATGCATCACATCTTTGTTCAAAAACACACAAATTTTTTTGACAACAAGGGCACAATCCACTGTAATTGTGATGACCTTTGTTATTGTAAGGAATATGACATTCTTCGCAATAATAACGAGCCATAAAAGTTGCAGTTAGTCAAGAAATAACATTGTAATAATTTTTGCCATGCAGTAAATTTAATCTTTTACCACTTCCTTCAAATATAATTTTTCTTCCCTTTGTTCCATGTTCGTACACTGTTATTTTGTAATTGGTGAGGTATTCTTGAAACTTTTTTTGTTCTAAAATACCACAGCCTTCACTGGGAACTTTTAAATCCACTTTTAAAACTAGATCTCTTGCGGTTTTTGTTTCTATTTTTTTAATATTCCTTCGCATTTCATAATAATTGAGGTGCTTTTCCACCTTTGCAATTGCAAGAACTAAGGCGCTAGAAAGACACATGTTATTTTTGTTTTTAATTTGTACGATACCTTTACGCTTTTTGCACTCTTCTTCGTAAGTTGTATATTGTTTTCTTTTTCCTGTTCCAGACGGAAGTCTAACACATATTACTTCCATACAAAATATATCTGTACTTAAGTCTGTAAAAAATTAAGATTATGTAATAAGAGAAAAAAAAATAAAGTAATATTAAAATGTACTCACCTTCGGAATTGCTTTGAAATATTTTTGATATTATATCCCAAACATCATTAAATTTTAACTCGTAAGCCGATTTAAAATTTAACCATGCAGGGCCTCGATGTTCAAAACTTTCCCCGCACTTGTCTGTTGGAATGACTTCTTTTGTTACACCTTTTATAACCCGATGTATCGCACCCTTAATCTAATCAATTGGATCTACGGCCTTTATTGTAAATTTGGTTTTACGCCCGTATATATTAAATAGTTTTATATATGTCAAACTTTCTCTTTCGATTATATACCGAACCGGTGATAAATTTCCCGAGATTGAATCAAAAAATTCATTAAGAATGACTTTTTTAAACTTTTTTTTTAAAAATTTATATAATATGATGTATGCAATATTTATATAAAAAAAAAAATCTTTTTAGTTTAATTTTTTCAAGTTTATTAAATCACTAAAGACCAAACGACCTCTATGTTTATAATTACTAATTTTTATAGATTAAGTAATTCGATTTTCTGTTGTTACTTTTTCAAATTTCAAAATACGTATAAAAAACTTAAACCAAACATGTATTAGTAAACGTTCCTATTCTATTTACTTTTATATTTATTTTTAAATTTCTACTAAAAAAGAAATTGTTTATATAATTATAATTTAATAAGGATAAAGTAAAAACAAAAATATAAAAAAACTGTCGATTTTGCATTTAACTTTAACTAGAATTTTAAATCATTTTATTTATTTTTTTTTTTGGTTTTTAAAAAATATTTATTCTATTTGTTTTATTAGTTATTTTCTTCTGTTTTTATTTAGATTAGCAGGCAGGTAATCATAGCAGGTTTTAATTATTTGCATCGATCACTCATTTTAAAAGTAAAAGTAAAAGTAAAAAATATAAAAATAAAAAAAACAAATTGTATTTTGCATTTAACTTAAATTTGGGGAACTTCAAGACTTTGTTAAACTTAATATGATACGTTATTCGGATTTTTTCAGTATCAAAATTTGTTTTATATTTAAAAAAAAAAAAGAAGTATTTTGCATTTAAAAGTAAATATTTGACAAACAAGTTATATTTTAAAAACAATTTTTTCTCTTTCAATCAATAACTACTTGACGTATTATTAGCATACCTATAATTATTTTTAGCACACTTCCAAAAAAATTTTCCGTCCGTCTGTTTACAAAACTTCTACACCGTTAAAGATATAGAAAAAAAATTTTAACCATGGGTAGGTCTCATAAAAAAAATAATTTTTTGAACAAAATTTTCATGTAGCCCCATCCATTACGGAGCTACAGCCCCTAAAACTTTGAAAAAGCCCTATTTTTAAATGCATATATCTTATGTTCGGCTAAGATTTTTTCAATCTGAAAACGTCATTCGACAGGTATTTTTTTTAACTTTGTAAATTAATATCAAAATTATACAATTTTTTTAAATTTAGTATTTAAATTTACCGTTATGTGAAAACCAAATTTTGCATGAATTTTCTACTTTCATAACTCCGGCACGGTTTTAGATAGAGGCAGAAAAGAACTTTTAGAATTAGTATAAATTTGTTCAGAAAATATTTTTGGATCACCCCCTGTTTATGAGCTATTAGGGCTCAAAAATTGAAAATTTGCTATTTTTAAACACTTGTAACTTAGGAACCTGTACACATTTAATTTAAAGGTTCTATCTTTGTTGATTTTGGAGATAATCTCGTTTGCTCTGGGGCTCGTTCGGAAGCTTCCAAAATCCGAACCCATGGACCAAATCCTCTCAAATTTCGGAAACCTAAATCAAACATGAAAGAACACCATTCTGCCAAATTTAAAGGTTATATCCTTGTTGTTTTTGCAGATAATCTCATTTACTCTGGGGCTCGTTCGGAAGCTTCCAACATACGAATCCATGGTTCAAATTCTTTCAAATGTCAGTTTCCAATTTTATAGAAAAGGAAACATAACAGCACACTCTTGTACTAAAAATAAAGTTTCTATCTTTGTTGGTTGTGGAGATTTACTCGTTTGCTCTAGGACTCGTTCGGAAGTTTCCAAGATCCGAACCCATGAACCAAATCCTCTCAAATTGCAGAGACTTAAATAAAACGTGAAAGAACACCACTCTGTCAAATTTAAAGGTTATAAATTTATTGGTTTTGGAGATAATCTCATTTGCTCTGGTGCTCATTCGGAAGCTTCCAAAATCCAAACTCATAGACCAAATCCTCTTAAATTTCAGAGACATAAATCGAACGAGAAGGAACATCATTGTACAAAATTTAAAGGTTCTATATTTGTTGATTTTGGAGATAATCTCGTTTGCTCTAGGGCTCATTCGGAAGCTTCCAAAATCCGAATCCATGCACCAAATCCTCTCAAATTTTAAAGACATAAATCGAACGGAAAGAAACATCATTGGATAAAATTTAAAGGTTATATCTTTATTGGTTTTGGGGATAATCTCATTTGCTTTGGAGCTCGTTCGGAAGCTTGCAAAATCCAAACCCATGGACCAAATCCTCTAAAATTTCAGAAACGTAAATCGAACAAGAAGAAACATCATTGTACAAAATTTAAAGGTTCTATCTTTGTTCGTTTTGGAGATAATCTCGTTTGCTCCGGAATCATTCAGAAGCTTCCAGAATCCGGACCGAACCCATGGACCGAATTTATCCAGATTCGAACTTAGCCTTCCTTTCGTAATTAGTAACCTACTATATAAATTTCATCAAGATAGTTTTATTAGTTTTTGAGTTATCGTGCGAACGGACGGACGGACATCGATAAATCGACTCAGGAGGTGATCCTGATTCAGAATATATATACATTTCCATATCTAACTCGCTTCCCTTTGGTGGTTACAAACACCATACCAAAGTTAATATACCCTATACTTTAGGTGTAGGGTATAATAAGTAAATGTAACAGGATGTCGATGCAGCCGACTTATTAATACCCTACACCTGAATAATTCGAATTAAATTAAAAATCTATAAGTTTTTTTGGCAGCTGCTTGAACTACTTCCCTTTTCTGTCTTATTCAACTCGAATTTCAGGAATGTAAAAGAAGCATCCTCTTGGGGTATGCTTGACATCTTTGTAAAAAATTTTAAGTTTCTATCTTTATTAATTTCGAAGATTGTTAGTCCTTGGGAGGTGTGTGTCAGGTACCCGAATTGCCACTTCAATTCATCGAATCCATCTCAGGAACATAAAGAAAACATGCCAGAACACCATTGTACTACATTTAAAAGTTCTACTTTTGTTGGTTTTGGAGATATGCTCGGTGCTCTTGTGCTCGTCCAGAAGTTTCCAAAATACGAACCCATGGTTAAAATTCTATCAAATGTCAGTTTCCAATTTTACAGAAAAGGAAACATAACAGAACACCTTTGTACTAAAAATAAAAGTTCCATCTTTGTTGGTTGAGGAGATATACTCTTTTGTTCTGGCGCTCGTCCGGAAGCTTCCAAGATTTGAACCCATGGACCAAATCCTCACAAATTTCAGAAACATAAATCAAACATGAAAGAACACCATTCTGCCCAATTTAAATGTTATATCTTTGTTGTTTTTGGAGAGAATCTCATTTGCTGTGGGGCTCGGAAGCTTCCAAAATCTAAACCCATGAACCAAATCCTCTTAAATTTCAGAGACTTAAATTTCAGGAACATTATTGTAAAAAATTTAAAGGTTCTATCTTTGTTGGTTTTGGAGATGATCTCGCTTGCTCTGGGGCTCGTTCGGTAGCTTCCAAAATACGAATCCATGGTTCAAATTCCTTCAAATGTCAGTTTCCAATTTTATAGAAAAGGAAACATAACAGAACACTCTTGTACTAAAAATAAAGGTTCTATCTTTGTTGGCTGTGGAGATATACCCGTTTGCTCTGGGGCTCGTTCGGAAGCTTCCAAAATCCAAACCCATGGACAATATCCTCTTAAATTACAGAGACATAAATCAAACGGGAAGGAACATCATTGTAAAAAATTTAAAGGTTCTATCTTTGTTGGTTTTGGAGATAATCTCGTTTGCTCTGGGGTTCGTTCGGAAGCTTCCAAAATACAAATCCATAGTTCAAATTCTTTCAAATGTCAGAGACTTAAATAAAACATGAAAAGACACCACTCTGCCAAATTTAAAGGTTATATCTTAGTTGGTTTTGGAGATAATCTCATTTGCTCTGGTGCTCGTTCGGAAGCTTCCAAAATCTAAACCCATGAACCAAATCTTCTTAAATTTCAGATACATAAATCTAACGGAAGGAACATCATTATACAAAATTTAAAGGTTCTATCTTTGTTGATTTTGGAGATAATCTCGTTTGCTCTGGGGCTCGTTCGGAAGCTTCCAAAATCGGAACCCATGGACCAAATCCTCTCAAATTTCAGAGACCTAAATCAAACATGAAAGAACACCATTGTGCCAAATTTAAAGGTTATATATTTGTTGTTTTTGGAAATAATCTCATTTGCTCTGGGGCTCGTTTGGAAGCTTCCAAAATCCAAACCCATGGACCATATCCTCTTACATTTCAGAGACATAAATCAAACCGGAAGGAGCATCTTTGTAAAAAATTTAAGGGTTCTTTGTTCGTTTTGGAGATAACCTCGTTTGCTCTGGGGCTTGTTCGGAAGCTTCCAATATTCGACTCCATGGTTCAAATTCTTGCAATCAGTTTCCAATTTTATAGAAAAGGAAACATAACAGCACACTCTTGTACTAAAAACAAAGGTTCTATATTTGTTGGTTGTGGAGATATACTCGTTTGCTCTGGGGCTCGTTCAGGAGCTTCCTAAATCCGAACCCATAGACCAAATCCTCTCAAATTTTAGAAACTTAAATAAAACATGAAAGAACACCACTCTGTCAAATTTGAAGGTTATATCTTTATTGGTTTTGGAGATAATCTCGTTTGCTCCGGAATCATTCGGAAGCTTCCTGAATCCGAACCCATTGACTCATTTTGTCCATATTCGAACTTAGCCATCCTTTCGTAATTAGTAACCTACTATTAAAGGTTACTAATAAATTTCATCAAGATAGCTTATGTATGTATAGCTTATATATGTCCTCGTATGTATTTAAATTTGGAATAAAAAAAAAATCATATGATACGTATATATATAGAAACATATTAGATAATTTTGTATAAATTTTTCAATTTTAAACAAATACAGGTGTTTTAATTAGCAATTTTGGAAAAATATTGATATTGTAAGATGGCTTCAGTACAGTAATATTTATCATTTAAAAAACAAATTAAAGTTTTTTGGTAAATCATTGAGTATAACGGTTTTAAATGTCAATCATTTACAGATTAAATATTATGATATGATGATATGTAAGAATTTATTTCGTTTAAAATATAGGAAAAACAACCAAAAAATAAAAAATTGAACCGAATCTAAATTGCAAGCTCAAGACTCATAAGTTTAAGAATCGGGCACTCTACCACTGCACCAAACCCTTAACTGAAGTTTGTATGTTTATATTCAGTTATATTGTGAAATTCCTATTTTCTACCATACAAACTATATTTTAAAATTTTATTTATGTTTTCAAAAAAAAAAACAAAAAGCAAAATTTAAAATTTATTGGAATAAAAGAGCGTCTTATTTGAATATGTATATCATAGGTATAGGTTATACATAAGAATCGGACACTCTACCACTGCACCAAATCCTTAACTGAAGTTTGTATGTTTATATTCGGTTATATTGTGAAATTCCTATTTCCTACCATACAAGCTATATTTTAAAATTTTATTTATGTATTTAAAAAAAAAACGAAAAGCAAAAACAAAAAAGCAAAATTTAAAATTTACTGGAATAAAAGAGCATCTTATTTGAATATGTATATTATACGTATAGATTATACATACTATATGATACATATGTATGTGGGAATTATAATAAAACGCATATATACAATTCAATTTAATATAATTTAATCTTAATAGTTTTAATAATAATAGGTTTAATTTAGTAATAATAATAGTTTAATTTAGTAATTTAATATAATTATAATAAAGCAAAATTTAATACAAAACTAATTAATTAATAATATTTAAATAGTTTAATCTTAGTGATGTTTCCACGAATGTTTTGTTTTGAATGTTTCCACGTCTACGTTCTGATATCAAAGAGGATGTTTTCCTTTTTGGATTTAATGATGTAAGTTTATACAGCTGATTGACGGTTGCGACTTCTACTGGAAAATATTACATATATTGGTGTTGCCGTCAATGATTCCATTCGGCCATCCTAGATGATCTTCAGCCTCGGAAGATATATAATAAATTAAGTTAAAATTTAAGTGAAGTAAGTTAATTAATTTAAAAAAAAAAGTGTTTTTTTAACAATTAATTAAGTTAACACTAATGTTTAGTTATAGCATAATCATCTTAATCTGAGGTATTATCTTCATCCGAGTTCACATTAAAAAAATTTATAGACAAATATGATTTAAAGAAAGAATAAAGAATTACCAAAAATATTAAGGCGAGAGAATCCAGAAGAACCAATTAGAGATTAAAAACTCTTGACGGTAAAGTTTGGAACTAAAAGCGCACCGTGTTTAGCGACGAAAACCTTTCAGCAATTAGCAATAGATGAGTCACAAAATTATCCACATTGAGCCAAAATTACGCTATCAGATTTTTACGATTGAAGATTTATTATCCGGTACGGAAGATGTAGAATCGGATGTACTAGGGCAAAAAGAAATGATCGACCTAACGGACAACAATAATGGAGTTAGGAACACCTGGAATAACTTGGTACCCTTAGTCAGACTTATGTTATGACACCGTAAATGTTTCACCGCCACAATCAACTTGTTCTACACGCACTATTCTGTTACAAATTGCAAAGCTGTTTGATCCATTAGGATGATTGGCTCCAACAATCATAGTTGGGAAAATTATAATGCAAAAGTTATGGTTAGAAAATTTAACTTGGGACGATGAAGTGAACCCTAACTTACAGTGTCAATGGAACGCATATTATTACACTTTAAGTGATGTAACAAAAATTCGAATTCCAAGATGTCTGCACTTCAACTAAAAGTTCAGAAATTTAACTGCACGCATTTGCAGATGCATCTATGAAAGTATACACTGCAGTCGTGTATTTATGTACCATAGATCAGGCAGGACATACGGCAATCAGTTTAATTGCAGCAAAAAGTAAAGTCGCGATAATAAAAACAGTGTCACTACCGTGACCAGAGCGATGTGTTACCAGTTTGGTGGTAAAATTAATTCAGCTCTTTAAAAGACCGCTACAGTTAGATCAAAATATCACAGTTTACGGGTGCAGCGACTTATAGATAATATTAGCTTGGCTTAAAGAATATCCCAGCAGGTGGACCACCTTTGTGGCAAATCGAGTGTCGCACATTCATAGTGTATTGGAGAGAAATGTTTGGTCGCAAGTCTCAACAAAACAGAATCTTGCTAACTGCGCAAAGAGGAAGTTATATCCAGCTGAATTGTTAACTTATCAACTTTGGTGGAATGGTCCAAAATGGGTGTCCACATTCTTGGGTGTCCGGATTCTTGGTGTCCGGATTCTTGGCCCCGTAACAAACACGTACAAACAGAATTGGAAAATAGAAAAGCTTTAGCATGCCATATAAGCGCACCTGAAGTTAATTTTAACTATCGTTTCTCATCTTTAACGAAATTATCACGAGTCACTGCTTATTGTTCTCACTTCATCAACAATTCCAGACAACAATCCGTAAAATTAAGGGGCTACTTAAGGAGTGAAGAAATATACCATGTAATGAAAATTCTAATAAACAGGTCGCTACAATGAAGTTTTTATGAAGAACTTAAACTGTTAAAAAATAACAAACCGATTTCCAATAAAAATGGTTTAATAAAATTAAATCCATTTATTGATAAAGATGAATTACTAAGAGTAAGGGTAGGTTAATCAATGCAAATGAATTGGATTGCAATGAAAAATTTCCATTAGTATTGAAAGATCAAGATCACTTCACCATACTATTAATCGATCAGATTCACAAGGAAACATTACATGGTGGCACTCAATTCATGCTATCTCACATCAGAAAAAATTATTGGATCACTAACGCTAGAAATTCAATTAGATATCAAATCCAAAAATGCATTACTTCTTGTAACAAAATGCTGAAACACGTAGACAATTAATGGGAAATTTACCAAGTAAACGAGTGCGAATGGCAAGACCTTTTCCAAACTCTCGATTGGATTATGGCGGTCCCTTCGAAGTAAAGTACCACAAATTTAGAGGCTCGGTAAAATACAAAGCATACATTACTCTTTTCATATGTATGGCTAGCAAAGCTATACATTTGGAGTTAGTAAGTGATATGTCGTCCGTAGGTTTCATTGCAGCCTTTCGAAAATTCTGAACGAAGAGAGGTCTATGTAAAAACATTTACTACGACAATGGAACAAATTTTATGGGCGCTAACAAAAATCTTAGTAGGAAAAGTCGACAAATGCTACAAGATTTAAATATTAAAATTGCTGAACTTTTGGAAAATAATAGATTTACGTTTTATTTTAATTCACCCGCTTCACCACATTTGGGGGGCCTATGGGAAGCTGGTGTCAAAGCTAAGAAATACCATCTAAAAAGAATTTTAAGAAAAACAGCAATCACTTTCGAAGAACTTAGCACGATATTCTGTAAGGTATAGGCCTGCCTTAATTCATGACCGGTAACCGAAATAAGTTCAGATCCATGTGACCTTACGCCATTAACATCAGCGCACTTCTTGATCGGTGATTCAATGTTAGTCCCACCACAGGAAGAAGTAGCCGACATAAACATACACCGTTTAACCCGATGGTATTACGTTTATTATTAATGCTGTCAAACGATTAATTGTTAAAGTAAAATTTTGATTTGTCAACAAATTTGTTATACAAAACTATGTTTTTGTGTCATAATATTATATTAATTTGTTGTATAAAAAAATATCAATTTACTACTTTAATTTGCAGTATAACAAAACTGTTAATTTATTCCTTTTTTTGCAAACGAATTCTGTAGGTTAAGTCTGTGAATTAAAATTCTGCTAAAAGATATGTAACTATTTACTTAAGTATTTATGTAAAATGAAAAAATATACAATAGTCGGGAATTTAAAATTTTTAGAAGATTCTTTTGCGCAAATTCGATAGAGTAAGATGTATAATAATACGCAATAATTTAAAATAGGATAATAATTAAGTAATTAACAATTTTAATGGTAATAAAATGTGAATTAAGTTTTTTTGAACTTGAAATAATTGTGGTTCTTTAATGTGTTTGGAAATTCGTTTCGGTAATTCGTTCGTTCTTCGCACGTCGCGTTTATGGAACCTTATGCCTCTACATGTAATTTACGCGTTTACGGAACCACATGTCTGTACATATGTGTACGATATAACGAAATTTAAGAAGAACATTAACCCCTTCTTGATAATAACTCTCCAAAATTGTCCTCCATTCTCCATAAGTAATCCTAATTATCCCAAACCCCATTTCCCAAATAATACTTTCCTTATCCTTTTCCCCAAAACCAAACCGTACATTATATCACTATGTATTAAAGGACCCATCCTAAAGTTTGGTTTTAAAGGGGGTGGTTTTGGTTGGTTAAAGTCTAACACTACCCGAAGGAACCTTATGCCACCTAACCTTGCCACCATATGAACAAAGGCTAAAGTTAATTGATTTGTGTACTTTAAGTTTTAGACGTTAGGTTCTGATGTTATTTTCATTACAGAGATTGTCAAGGGTTATGTTAAATCTACTTTAATTTCTAGTAAAATTAATATTAGAAATCTTCAACGCCTTCGCTGTTTTTGTATTACATTAAACAAAAAAAAATTAAATAATAACAAAACAAAACAAAAATTTAATTCTTTAGAGTTTTTAAAACAAAATAAAAATATGATTTTACAAAATATAATAAGGAAAATAGTAAATATAAAACTTGGATATTTTCAGGAATATTTAATCTTTTAAAATTTTTTCGTAGAAATAGCGTTATTCAGGTTTTACAAATTCAAGTTGTTCAGCTAGATTACACTTCTTTCCTTCCGAAATGGTACCATATTTCACCATATGTGTTTCAATTTGTATATCCTTTGGTAGTTCGGTTATTCTTTTGTTTTTAATAATGTTGACTTTTCGAAATGGCATAAAATGATCATAAGATTCTTTGTATAAATAAGAACCGTATTCTTCAACTCTCAACCATTCAACCCCATCTCTGAATCTCACTTTCTCATTTAGCTCATCTTTTTTTCTATTCATAATATTTAAATTTTTAGCTAAATCCTCATTTTTTCGAAAATGTTCAGTCATGCCTATTACTTCATTTTCTTCGCTGCCTTTTGAATGATTTGCCCGTACTGTTCTGGTACAAAGACAGTGTCATGTTTTCGCAACACCTTTTCTATTCTCCCAAAGTCTCTTTCAGAATCAAGGTATGAACCTATGGAAATTTATGGTCGATGCGACGAAAGTACTCTTTGACAATTAAATATTTGTACCGGCATATAATAGAGAGCTCTTGTTTTGTACAGCACAAGAATCGAACCAAATGACTAAATCACTATTTTCTTGAATATTTTCCTCTACCTCAATATATCTCAATAGAGACCTACATATCTCCGAACTTCCTCTTCCGTCCAGGAACAGAAGCATCGTTTTTCAAATTTACTAGTTATTATATGGATTTCAAAATTGTAAAACCACATTTGTCTTAGATAAAATGCTTTACCAGCAGTAATTTTTGGAAGTGGCATTGTTTTCTGCAAGTCCATTGTAATAAAAACAAGATCTTTTAATGTTTTTGCTACCACTTTATCATATTTCATTGCTTTGAATTCTTTGGAAATGTTTTCTGTATGTTCTTCATTACTTTCCCCAGCATCGCAGATTTTACAAGTGTCACTTTTTGGTTGTGCAAATGACAAATTGAACTCTGTATCAAAAATATTAGAATAATATTTGTTTTTCACTTTAAATCGGTTTGGTAAATTATGTTTTTCGCACTCTTCAAGGTAAAGCTCATGCATTTTCGTTCGATTTAACTGAGGAGTTAAGTATTTTTTGTGTGGATTTTTGTGTCTAGAATAATGAGACTCTTCCACTGAAAATTTATTTATGTGGTTCATCACAAATTGTTTGACATCATCAACAATTTTATGAGATCTTATAGTGTGTTTTCCTCTACAATCGGCTGCTGGAGCGGTTGAATTATCATTCATTTTGCTTCTCACAATTTCAACCTTCTTATTACTTATTTGATACAGCGAAGCAAAAGCTTGCTTGCATACTTCTTCAGCTACACCATTTTTTGTAACGCTATATTTATAAGTATACGTGTTTGATTTTTTTTGCCGTTTTTAATTTTCTAGCGACAGGTTTCTTATAAATACATTTAAAAAGAAGGGCATTTTTCGCATTTACATTAAGCTTGTAAAATTCATTCAAGAATATTGTCCTATCTTCTACTGTAAAACGTGTAATACATTGAAGTCTACACCTTTCTCTTCATAAAATGCCTACTTTTATTTTTTTAGCGGAAACCAATTTGTTATTGTAAGATAAGTAAGCTTTACCATTTTCTCTCTCTAAGGCAGCTTTACGTTTTTTCCAGAGAAGAGGATTAAATTTACGTATTTTAGAATTATTTATTCTAGGAGAATAGACTTTTTTAACTTTTTTGGAATTAGTGTATTCTTCAACTAAATTTTCAACTACTTCAGACGCATCCACATCCTGTTCAATCAAAACTTCATCCACTTTATCAGACAACTTTTCATCCTTTATGTATGAAGAACTAGCATCATCTTCAAAGCTCGCACATATTCTTCTTCACTGTTCGAAAAGTCAGGAAGCGAAGATGAACAACTATCGTTGCTAGATAAAACTTTTGAAGTTGAAGTTTGAACATCGACAATATGAAAATCATATTTCAAAACACGAATACTTACACTTTTTGGTAATATCATTTTTTCAATATATTATTATTTATTAAGAGTTAATTTTACCTGAAGTTGCAACATCTGATAATTTTTTCAAGTTAGCTTGTTTCAAAACTAATTCTATCATTTGTTTTCCTCTGGAGCTCATCCTGAATTTCTTTATTATAATAACTTTTTTGAACACTTTTAAATATATTTTAAAATAAAAACATTTTAAAATAAATCGAATTTTAAAAATTATTATATCACTACACGCTTAACAATATATACAGAATAATGTAATAAATTATAATGCACTTGAAAAACGTAAACTGTAAAATTTATTTAACTTGTACCGTTATATTTTTATTTCATATTTCAAAATTTAAACATAACTTAGTAAACAAATTTTTAAATTAAGAAAAAAAAACAAAATAAAAGCCTACTTTGTTTATTTTTATTATACTTGAAAAAGAATGTTTAAATTTTATGATATTTTACTATTTTATGATAGTACGTTTTTGGTTATTTAAAAATAAAAAAAACTTTTGAATAAATAAAATATATAATTTTAAAAATTAACTCAAAATTTTATAATTTTTAACATCTAAATTGTAAACGTTTAATTTTCCTTATACTTAAATATTAAATTGAATATTAACTGAACTATTCCAGTAGTAATGTTCTAAGTAGTTATATTATCTTAATAAATTTTATCATAGAAGAAGGGGTCATGTGCTGTACATAGCTCTTTCTTCCATTCTAAAAATTTAAAAAATGTTTAAAAATTATAAATAATAGTATCAACATTAATTAATCCCTTCTTCCTTTTAATCTCTATTACTTGACAATAAACACAAAGGTTAAGTATACTTGGTTACGAATGCTATAATGCAGTTCACTCTTGTAATCAGCCAAGAGGAGCCAGTGCAATATTAATTAAGAGCACTATAATACATAATGAAGAAATCAAAGTTGAGTTTGAAGAAGTCTTTTCTTTTTTTTTCTTTTAACCTTTTAAGTGACAACACTTTTTTTTAATTAGTAAAAAACTTTTTCTTATGTGAACTTTTCTTTTCTAAAATTATTAAAATTAAATTAAACTAGTGAATTTTTTTAATTAATTTTTCTTTTTCACTAAAAAATATTTAAAAGTGTAAAGTAATAAACTAAATTTTAAATTATATGGCTGCACTCCAATAGCGGCAAGATAAGTATTCTTAATTAAATTTATTTAACAACATACAAATTTTATATTTATTTTTTTAGGCATATAAATCTATCTATACATTAATTTTTTTTTATTTTATTTTTGATTTATTTTTTTTTTTTTCGAACTATATTAAATTTAAATAATTTTTAATTTTGCTGATTCAAATTTGTTTACATTAATTTACTTTTCTTTTTTTATTTATTTCATCTTAATATCAACTTATCGTAAACAAAATAATTATATATCCATCTCCATCCCACACGTATGATGGATGCTGATGTTCTTCTTTGACTCTCAATTCGCTCAATTTTTTTTTAATACCACCATAGTAATTACCGTAACTTAATTGATTAATTTCTGGGGGTAAGTTTTGCTTTTGGTGAGTCTTTGGTTGTACCTGCGTTTAATAAGGTCGAAAGTGTATGTTAAAAACTGTTGAACGTTATTATAAACCATTTGCTCTCTCAAGGCAAAATATTGAAAAGTATTATTGAAAAGTATTAATGTTGATATAAAGTATTGATATTGACATTGATAGTAATTTATTTTAAAGTGTTGTCAAGTTCGGGTTATTTAAATCGTGCACTTTTACTTTTGATTTTAATTTTGAATAAATTTTAATTTTTGTTAATTTTAATTCTTACTTAAATCTTAATTTATATAATTTAATTTATCTTAAGTCTGATTTTGGTTAATTTTAAAATTGAATTAAGTCTAATTTTGATTTTAATTACAATTTCAACTCTGATTTCATTTTAATTTTGCTTTTAATTTTGAACTAGATTTCACTTTTAATATTATTATTTATTATTTTAACTTTTCTTTTATATTAACTTTCTTCCATCAAAATTACCAATTTTAATGTTAATTTCTGTAACATACGAGGGTTGCAAACGAATTTTCATGCCGTCGATTGCCATCTTAGTTCAATTAAACCAGCAGTGTTAGCCCTATGTGAAACACAAGTCAGTAACCACAATGATAGCTTTAATGTTACCGGCTGTTCATTTATTTCACACTTCGTATCCAAAAGAGGTATCTTTGTCTATATAAAAAATGACATCGCTTTCAACACACTTTTAAAATATAAATGTTCTAGCCCAAGCTTTCATTACATTTGGGTCAAAATGCTCGTTGAAAAGCATGTCATACATTTCTGTTTCTTATGCAGATCACCCAACTGAAATGAACAAAAAACTGCTATGATTTCCATAAAAATCTATCGAACCAGATCAATGAAATTTTGGACGCATCTCCAAAAACTGAAATTGTTCTGGCGGGAGACTTCAACATTCATAACCAGGACTGGCTTCATTTTTCTAGCAACATCTCCCCGAGTCAAAACTCAATTGGGAAACAAGTTGAACTATTCTCCACACTGTTCCATCTTTCTCAACTTGTCCAAAATATCTGATCATGAATGTCACCTCTTGGATCTGCTTCTCACCACACACCCAATATGTGGTGAGAAGAATATGTGGTTTCAGTTGTTTGCCTCCTGGGTAATTTCGACCATTGTTTGGTTAACACAAGTTTCTGGGTAAGCCCAATTTCCAAACAGAGGTCCCCTCACAAAAAATTTGTTTGGCATTACAGCCATGCTGACTGGGAGCGCCTTAACAACTGTTTTAGAGCCTTTGATTGGTCATTCTGCTTCCGCAACAGAAATGTTAACTTTGCTGCAAATGCGATTAGTGAAACTATTTTACTTGGAATGAGGTTATTCATCCCTCATTTCATTAAATCTGTTAAGAGGAGTCCCAAATCTTGTTTTAATCGTATTTGCCAAGAAGCCATTTCTAGAAAAGAGGAGGCTTTTAAACTGTACCAAAACAATAGGTCGGAGGCTCGCAGGGCCAACTATATAGTGCTAAGAAACAGAAGCAAGAGCGTTATCAATAAGCAAAAATTCTTGTTCAACCAAAAGTTGAAACGTAAAATCATCCACATGCCAAAGCATAGCAAATCTTTTTGATCATTTGCCGAAAGTCTAAAGGTAGATGTTAGAGTGTCTTGCTTTCCACCACTTATTGATAATAATAACAGAACAGTATCAGATTCTAAAGAGAAGGCGAACTTATTTGGCAAGCATTTCGCTTTCAAGTCGACACTGTCACAGTCAGCTCAGGTGCCACCTTCTGTTCCAGGAGCTGGCTGCTCCTTCGGTAAAATTTACTTTAAGACGTGGGCGGTGATGAAAATCTTAAAAAATCTTGATACAAGTAGTATGGATATGCCGGTTCTGGTGCAGGACGAGCTTTTTTAAAGCTTTTGGTCCTCCTAAAAGTATGCAAAAAAATTATTTGCATACACTCGTCCAAAAAGTATGCAAAATTAGTAAAAAGGATTTTGTCTTTGATATTTTAAATTTAAAAAGCTATAGTGCTGAATATTTTAAATTAGGATAAAAATATGAAAAGTTTTTAAAGTTTGGTTTAAAAATTTCAAAGTTTGATTTAAATACAAAATTATTATTAAAGTTTAAACATATTTACCAAAAATCAAATTTACATTCTATTATAACAATTTGAGTTCTCCTAACCTTATGCAAAAAATTAGTAGGGTGAAGATATGAAAAGTTCTCAAAGTTTGGTTTAAAAGTTTTTAAAGTTTATTATTATTAAAGTTTATTAATTATTCTAAATTTAACTTTGTGGTTACTACATCAGTTATGTTTTAATTTGCAATTTAAAAAGCTTAAGCTGTAGTGCTGAATATTTTAAATTAGTATAAAAATATGAAAATTTTATAGTTTGGGTTTAAAAATTTCAAAGTTTGGTTTAAATACAAAATCATTATTAAAGTTTAAACATATTTACCAAACGTCAAATTTACATTCTATTATAACAATTTGAGTTTTCCTAACCTTATGTAAAAAATTAGTAGGGTGAAGATATGAAAAGTTTTTAAAGTTTGGTTTAAATACAAAATTATTATTATTAAAGTTTCACCATATTTACTAAAAGTCAAATTTACATTCTGTTATAACAATTTGAGTCCTTCTAACCTTATACAAAAAAGTTTATTTGTCTACACTCGTCGGAAAGTATGCAAAAAAACGTTATGAGTAAATAGGGTTGATTCTTGCTGATTTTTTAAATTTATAAAATAATTTAAAATTTAATTAAAAGTTATTGAATATTTTAAATTAAACTTAGTGGTTAGTATATCAATTATGTTTTAATTTAAAATTGAAAAAGCTTAAGCTATAGTGCTGAATATTGGTAAAAATATGAAAAGTTTTTAAAGTTTGCTTTAAATACAAAATTAAAAAAAGTTTTAAAACTTGATGTGAATACATTTAAGTTTTAAGTGGAACAGTTGTAATTAAATAAAATATTATAACAAAACATTCCAGTTCTTCTTCAGTTCTTTTTATTTTCGCTATTGTATAAATTTCTGTTGACCAATTAGGTTGATAACCTTTTGCAAAATTACCTTTAAATTTACTTATACGAACAAAATCTCCAACTTTGTATTTTGCTTTTCGGAATACTTTTAATTTATTGTAGACAGTTTTTAATAGCAATTTCTCATTTTTCTTTGTAACCTTTTTAGGTGGAAGTTTAATTGTATGATGATATGTTGAGTTATATTTTTCTATTAGCGATGGTAGAATAGTTAATCATTTATATGTGCCTTGTAAACTAAATTGTTTCCACATCGTGTTTTTTAGGGTACGATTAAAACGTTCTACAATTGATGCTTTTAGTTCTGAATATGTATGATAATGGTTAATTTTATTTTTCCTCATTAAATTTTGAAATTTTTTGTGAAAAAATTCCGTACCTTGATCAGATTGTAAATTTTTTGGTTTTTTACCAGCACGCTTAAAAATATTTTTCATTGCGGTTAAAACATTATCAGCGCTTCTGTTTTTAACCGGTTCAGCATACGTAAATTTGGAAAATGTATCAATAACTGTTAATAAATATTTATATCCCTTATTGAATTTTGCATATGGAATCATTTCAACCAAATCAATTTGCCAAGTATCATTTAAACTTTTTTGAATAAATTTTCTTCGTGTAAATTTTCTTCTAGCACCTCTATGAATTTCTGACACAACTTGTAACCTTGACATTATTCTCATACCGTTTAATTAAATTCTCTAAAGTGATTCTATAATTTTCTATTGTATGACATTCACATGTGTCTGGTCCAGAAGTAGAATTATCATATGCCCATGGACAAAGGGCAAAATGAGTACCATAAATTGAAGTATACTTATTTACTCCAGAACAATTTTTAATGTGTTTAAATAGATTTAATATTAGTTTCTTATGATCATTTAATAAGACGGAAGAATATATATTTAAGAACTCCCCTACTTCCATAATTCAAAATGAATGTACCAAGAATATGTTCGCTGCTTTTATGTTAACTTTCAATTTGTATTTTAAATTCAGTTTCTCATCAGACACAGATCAAAAATGATTAATTTTATTCATCCATTTACAATGATGATAGCAGGACCATCTGGATGTGGAAAAACAACATTTGTGTGTAATTTAATTGAAAATATTAACAGACCGGAAATTTTACTCGAAAATTTTTAACAATAAAATGGTGTAACCTAGAAATGTCTGCTATTCCGAACAATATAGATTTTCCTGATAGAAACTTTTACACCAGTATTCCGAAAGAGTTTAGTAGGAATGAAACTAGACCTACTTTAATTGTTTTAGATGACTTAATGTTAGATTCTGCAAATAAACAAGTATGCGAACTATTTACTAAAGATTCGCACCATCGTAATTTATCTATTGTATTGTTAACGCAAAACGTTTTTCATCAGGGGGAATTTTCAAGAGATATCTCATTAAATTGTAAAAATTTAGTGCTTTTCAAAAACCCTCGAGACAAATCGCAGATTTTTCCTCTTGCTAGACAACTATATCCAGAAAATAAAAAGGATTTCTTGAAAGTATACAATGAGTCAACATCAAAACCACATGGTTATATTGTTTTGGATTTAACACAAGACATTAACGACTTATTTCGTATTAGAACTAATATTTTTTCAAAAGAATATTGTATATGCTTCTGTGATACGGGTGATTTGAACAACAGTTGTCAAAAATATGAAACGATTGAAGAAAAACCAACATATATTACATGTACTAGGAAAGTGCAACAAGAAGAAATTGCGTGAAAATATTCTTAAATATTGTGATGATGATATTATAAAAACTATTGCTGAAATTGCAATCAATATATTAAATGGAAATACTAAAATAACGCCAGCACAAAAAGCAAAATTAAAAAAACATAAAAACCAATTAAGATTCCTAGCCTGTGCAAAGAAGAGTATAAAAGCTAAACGAAAAATTTTATTTCAACATGGTGGATTTTTACCAACTTTAATAGGAACTATATTATCTGGTGTAATAGGAAAATTGCTCAGTAAGACATAATGCAGCGAATGATTGTTATGTCAACAGAAATATTTTCAAAATTTAGCAAATTATTTCAAGATGATAAAAATTTGGATATATTAGATCAAAAAATGAAAAAAGTTTTATATGATAAAAAATTAAAACCATTGCAAAAATGGTACTTATACCGTCAAAACCTCCTCAAATATGGAATTAAAAAAAGACAAGCAAAAAGATTACCAGACAAGGCTAATAATCTTACATTTGATACTGGTACTCAAACAAAATTCTTTTCAAAACGAAATGCATATACAGAAACTGAATTTCCTAAATACAAATCAACATCAACACAGACCAATTTTGTACCTTTAGTTACTGATGATGTGTTTGAATATGACCCTAAAAAAGAACATTCAGATATGGATATCGATTTAACACATTACGATTTGGATGATGAAAATTCATTTAAAAAATTAGCTCGAACTGAAATGTTGAAAGATGAAAAATTAGAGGAAAGACCAACTCTAAGCTCTGATTATCGAATGTTTGAAACACCGAGTGGTGATGTAATTACCGTTGCTGTACCATATCCTGAAAAGAAGAAGACATTAAGATCGGCCGGCAGTACAATATCCTGAACTATACTCTCACAGTTTCCTGAAACAAAAAAACGAAAACTAAAACCATTACTAAGAAGTCCAAAACTAAGAACTGCATCAACAACGGAATGGACAACATATAAATAGTGCAACATTTTATGTTTTAGAAGAATTTAACAAAGATGGATAGTCAAGATGACTTCTATGTAACATTGTTTAGCAATGATAATCTAAAACTATTTCCAGACAAAACTTTAGCTTCATTCGAAAATAAATTACCTATTCACTTTGATTTAAGAAAAGGAAATTGGAAAGTTGGTCTTTCAGAAATATATCTGAACGATTTCCTACAAACAGTAGAATTTAACAAAGAGCAATGTGCTTTTATCAATATTGGGCAATATAATGTTTACATAAGAAACATTGAAAAACCTCTTGAAAAAATCAAAGTAACCAAATTTATAGGTTACACATATTATTCATATAACGATTCGGAATTACATTTGGATGATTGGAAATTTAATTTTTTACCAACGCTTATTAAAAAAATAACTCCTAATCCGAGATTTACTCGCAACCAAGTTTTCAAAGAATTTTTTAATGAAGTTTTGACATATATCTCTACTCCTAAAAATTATGATGATGTAACATTTAAAAAAGTGTCAGAATCTAACCGACGCCATTTAATACGAATATCTCAGACATTTGATGAAGATAGTTTCTATATAAAATTTAATCACAGTTATAATGTCAAAACATTATTAACTGAATTACTTCAACAAAAAAGAAATATAAAAAATTTCAAAATAAAATTATCTGAACTATTCAAATTAGCTGTTGCTAATAATAAAGATGAATTGAATGGAATGGTGATTTATTCAGATATAGTTGAATCATCTGTTTTTGGAAGTAGCAAATTGCGTGCATTGAGAGCTATTAACATAGAAAATTGTAGAATACCTACAAATATTGAATTTGAAAATGTCCATTACATACCTAGAACCGGAAATGAAGCAAGGGCAGCAACCGAGTGTTGTAAATAATTTATTACACTCTTTAATTAAACAATGTAATGTAACTCTAAATGGAAAAAACATCACTCCTTCAGACTCCTTATACCATTATAAAGCATACTTAACTACTTTACTAAATTATGGTGCAGATTCCAGCAAACACATTTGGAAGCATCTGGTTGGGAATTGGATAAACCAAATGTAAATGATTTTAACAATTCTGGTACTAAATCAAGACAAAAATTATACAATAATTCTGCAATAGTAGAATTAATGGGAAAATTACATGTAGATTTCTTCAATACTTTTAAATTACTTTTAAATAATGGTGACATTCGAATTGCTTTAGCATTAGAAAAACAAGATTTTTTTATTTTCTTTAACGATGCCGATGAAAGCTATTTAAAAATTCTACAAGCTACGTTATACATGAAACATTTAAGAATTAATTCTAGCATATTGATAGCACATAATACTGTATTGGAAAAGGCTAATGCGAAATATTTTTATACAAGAAGTGAATTCAAAACATTTACAATTCCAGCTAACACTTCCAACATATCATTGGATAATATATTTATAGGGCAAATACCAAAAGCTCTAGTATTTTGTATGGTTAATAATGAAAATTTCAATGGTAAAAGATCAAAAAATCCATACCATTTCGAACATCAAAATCTCACACAATTTCAATTACATATGAATGGAGTGCCTACACCAAACTCTGCAATTGAAACAAATTTTACATTGAATAATCTTTGCAATTCTCGTGCATATTTAACATTATTTAGCGGAACAGGTATACATCATTCTGATAGAGGACGTCAAATTTCAAAAGAACTATTTTCAAAAGGTTATACAATACTGGCTTTTGATGTATCAGCAGACGGCTGGGCAACAGATACATATCAAAGTTTATTAAACCAGGGAGTAGTAAAGATTGAAGAAAGACTGAGTTCTCCATTAACTTGAACATTAACATGTATTGTGTTTGCAGAATTTGATGCTAACATAGAAATTGATAAAAATCGTAACGTTTACGTAAACATATAAAACGGAAGTTCAGGCGACCCTTTCACCTCACTTAAAAATGGCATGTGCTATAGTAGATTTATCGTTCTGTACGGATGATAACAATACAATATTTGTAAAAAACCTTGTTGTGGTAGGAATAAAAGAAAAATGTAAAACTATTTCAAAAGAATTTAAGTATAAATTCCCAACCAGAGATTTAAAAAGAACAGAAATCAAGAAATTTTTTTTTTGGGCATATGGACAACAACAAAACAACATAATTTAATAAATTTATTGGAAAAATTCGATATAGTGTTGACAAATGGAAAACTTAAAGTTGAATTTTTAATAGCATACATAAATGGAAATACTCAACTAATTGATATTTCTCATTTACAAAACAATAATGAATACACTTCAGATAAAGAAAGTGTTGAAATGTAATAGTGTAACCAGGAAACTATTTAAAGGTGTTTTTGCTGTTGATCAAATACCGAAAAATATTTCAAAACCTAGTATTTTAGTAATAAATACCGACACTTCTGCTAAAAAAGGAACACATTGGCTAGCAATTTTTGTATCAGTTCAAGGCTGTGTAGAATATTTTGATTCATTTGGAAATCCACCATTCCACAGTGAGATTGCGAAATTTCTACAAAATCTATCAAAATTCTTTATCAACAATAAACGTTTACAAAGTGACTTTACATCAGTCTGTGGGCAATATTGTTGTGTATATTTATGGATGCGATGTAACTGCAGGAGCATGAAACATTTTATTAATTTATTCAATACATCATCCCCACTTTCAAACGATAAAAAAATACAAAGAATGTTTCGAAGAAATTTTATAAACAGAAAATGAAACTAAGAAAACTATGTCGAACTAATATAAATATAAATTTTTTAAATATATATTCCATCAGTTTAAAAAAAAATAAAATGGAGTCAACATCAAATATCGAAACATTTGAAAAACAAAGCAAAGGCAACAGCAGCGAATCACAAGAAAATCTCTTATTAAGTTACATTTATTATTTGGATAAAAAACAAACAACAAAAATACAAATTGGATTTAATGTTGAAAATTTCGCTGCTACAATAATTTTCCAACGTAATCGTAAAGTTATTAGCGAAATGAATTATTTGGAATGGTATGCATTTTATCAAGATTTTACAAGCAACCAACTCCATAAATTAAATTCAAATAAATTTCCACTAAAATTTAATTATGCTGGAGGAACAATTAAAAAACTTACATTGAAACTAGATGAGTATACCCGATTTTGTCTTATGTTAGACTTTGTTCAAGCAGTGATGTCATATAACAATGGAGCCGAATTGAATATACGAGAATATGTATTAAAATATTCTGAGAGATGTATTGCAAAGAATAAGCTTAAGCTGGAAGAAGAAGATTTCTATATTCCTATGAATTTGCATATAGCTCAATCCAACTATTCCCGGCTCTTTTATGAAATACCATTATTTATGTCTGAAAAAATATATTGGTCAACAATAAATAAAATAAATATTTTTTAAAACCAATTTTGATTATTATCTTTTATTAAAAACATATATAAATTCATACAATTTTTTACAGCACATCTTTGCAAATTTTCCGTATTTTGATGGTGGGGACAAATGGTGTTGAAATTCCTTAGTTTTTGTAGAGGTGGAATTTTATTATCTAAATTGATAACTTCTACTATTGAATTTGAAAAAAAGCTATCTAAAAATTGTTTTTTTTTAAAACATTTTACATAAATGATATCAAATGATGTTAAATGTTTCTCTAAGATATTTTTTAATTGAAGATATTCTATAAAACCATCATTCCAGTCCAACATATTAATTTTCTTTTTGTTGTTTAGCATCAAAATTTAATTCTTCAAATGAATATGGTGCTTTAAACATAAATAGCATTGGTACAAGAGAACCATCAGATATCATAGAAAATTCTTTTAAAAAATATTCTCTATTATTTCCAATAACAAATTGTAAATCAACTATAGCCCTCCTGCTGCTGCTCCTGCTGTTGTTGTTGCTCTAATTCTTAACTACTCGTATATATCAAAATAAACCAATAGTGTAATAGCAAACAATAGTAGCAGCAGCATTAGCATTTTATTTATACTTTTGATTTCAGCAACCATACAGAATGGAAAAATTTTTCTCAAATCCTCCATCAGATCTTCGGATCTTCAAAGACCGTTTCAAAAAAAAAAAAAAAACAATCTGATCTCATCTCCGGGCGCTCGGGCACTCGGGCGGTAGATCCCAAGAGCCGGGAACGTTGTTAGAGCTAGTCTTCCGGAAGTCCGTTACCGGAACCGGTCCTCCGGAAGTCCGTTGCCAGAATCAGTCCTCCGGAAGTCCGTTGCCAGAATCGGTCTTCCAGAAGTCTGTTTCTAGAACCGGTCCTCTGGAAGTCCGTTGCCGGAGCCGGTCTTCCGGAAATCTGATGGCGGAGCCGGTCTTCCGCAAGTCCGTTGTCGGAGCCGGCCCTGCTGAAATAAGACATTGATGCTTATGGGTAGAATAGGGGGTAAATAAAAAAACAAAACAAAATTATTAATATATATTTTTATTTTAATAATTTTTCTTGAGAATTTATATCTACAGCAGGAATAAGGTCAAACAATGCCATATTCCATTTGTCTTTGTCACGTCCCGTAAATTTAAAATTATAAATAGCACCTCATACATTTTATCTTTTATCAAAAAAACAATGTTTCGGTATGGTTCATTTTCACCCTTCCCCAACGAAATTAAGTTTTCAATAAAAGCTTGCAAAATTATATATATACATATATATATATGTAAATAGATATAGAAAATAATATAGAATTAATGTAAGAATAAGAAAACAAAAATCTTACCATTTTTATATTTGTTTTTTTTTTTTTTTTTTGTGGTTTTTTCAATATGAACTGATTTTGTTTTTGAAATAACTTAATTAACATCAGTTTATATACATTTGTAAAATATTATAGAAGAAGGAGAAAATCATATGTTTTTAACATGATATAATATCATTCAATTTTTTTTTTTTTTTTCTTTTTGTATCCAATATCAATTTATTTGTAATTATAATGAACACACATCTAACCACAAATATTACACATTAAATATTTATGAATTTATTATGCAATACCCGTTGCAACTTTTTCAATGTATAAATTAGTTGTTATTAAAATAAAATATAAAATGTAATGCAAACATCATTGAAAGACATTATAAAAAAAAAAACATTGATTTGACTATTTACACATTGTTGCACATTCATTTGACTCATTAAACATATGTGTGTTATTAACATACTTAAAACTTTTAACACACAAACACACACACACATGTCCCAGACAGCATATTTTTTATTTAGTAGATTTTTTTTCTAATATGATGCAACATTGGTTAGTACATATTTATTATTATTATTTTATAATTTAACAGAGTATTTCTATATACCAAATAAACCATAAATTATGTATTTGTCAAGTTGTTGTTGTTTCATTAATTTATATTGATTATTGATTTTGTGGTTAGAAAACGTAACTACCTAAAAAAAAAAAAGTTATTAAGAATAATCCTGCAACTTTGTTGCATTCATTAGATATTCATTAGATACACAAATTAATTTTGTAAATACATATGGAAGTTAGACATACATTTTTTTTTTTTTTTTTTTTTTAATTTTACAGGTTATAAATGTTTATATTTTTTTTTTTTATTGAAAATTAAATATTCCTTTCACTTTTTTATATAGTGTTATGATAAAATAATATAAAAAATTTTGTGTATATCGTAAATACTTCGACATCTATTATGAAAAGTACAAGTGCAATTTTCCACATCATGAGTTCTTGGTATATAGTTTCAATTTTGTAATAATTTGATTAATATGCAACATTGTAGTAATTCATTAGAAAAACTCAATATTCCTTTTATGTTCTGATATGTTATATATATATATACATTAAAATTATGCAATCAAGTTAGTTTCGGTTTATATATATAGAATTAGAAATTTTGTATATATATAAAATTAACTTCTTGAGTTTACGTGTTAAATCACTAAATTTGAGACTAAGTTAAACTCATTTTTAGACTAAATTAATATTGTTTTAATATAAGAAAAGGACACTAACAAAAAAAAAATAAAAAATAAAAATGAGTTCAGAAAACAAAAGAATTAAATTGCAATGTGATAAATGTGAAAAAGTGTTCACAAGATCTGACAATTTGAAAAGACATAAATGTGAAACACAATTAAAACATAATTTTGAAATATGCAAAAAATCATTTAATAGAAATGATAGTTTATTAGGACATAAAAAGAGACATCAAAAAAATTTGGAAAATGTAAAATTTTGCAGTAAGTGCAAATCAAACGTTACTACCATTTTGTGGAACTACCACATCCGAACAAATAAACATAAAAGTAATGCAGCAGAAGTAATTAGATCTAATATTAGACATATTGATGAATGTTTTCAAAATATAATAGAAACGTTTATTAGAGATAATGATGATGAAAGCATACTAAACCCATCAAACTTTCTGGAAAAGGCTCAGACCGATATAATTGAATTATTGATGCAATAATTAAAAAAGCACAACGCTATAAAAGTAAATCTTGAGCTTTTTGGCGAATATATATATAAAGCCAACAGAAGAAGATTTTGAAAATATATCAATCAAATCTAATCAAACTCGAATGTCTAGTATTACACAAGCAGATAATCTTAAAGATTTTTTTGAAAAGGCTAAAGAAATTATTCAACAACAAACAGAAGACTTCCAAGAAAAAGACAGTGGTTGGGCGTTAATCAGGATTTTACATATTGAAATAAATATCAATAAATTTGAACCAATACGTGTGTCTAGTTTTATTAAATTACCGAAAAGCATAGAAGACAAAAAAGCATGCGTTAATATTCAAAATAAAGACAACTTCTGTTTCAAGTGGTGTTTAGTATCAGCTTTACAAACTTGTATTCAAAATGCTGAACGAACATCTTCATATAAACTTAATAATATTTCTTTACCCATAGTCGAGCTAGAGTTTGGTCATGTACAACAGCTTAATTTTAGCACTATGCAATTTCCAGCTAAATTGAACGAGTTAAATTTATTTGAAGAACTAAATAGTGAAATAAATATTAATTTGTTTGGACTGGAAGTTATTAATAAAAAATATGAGGTTGTAGGACCATTCTATTTAACAAAATCAGAAAATAAATACCATGTAAATTTATTGCTATTGGAAAAGGGTGATAAATTTCATTTTGTTTATATTAAAAATTTATCAAGGTTAATAAGCAGTTCTGTAACAAAACATGTACATGAAATTTATATTTATAATATGTGTTTGCAATATTTTCATACATTACAACAGCGTGATTTACATAAAATTGAGTGCAATAAAGTCGTTACAAAACTTCCTTTTGTTATTTATGCTGATGCTGAGAGTATTTTAGAACCTATTGCAACATGCAGTTCTAATCCAATGATGTCTTCAACAACAAATATTCATCAACATGTTCCAGTAGCTTTCTCGTCCTACATTAAATGTTCTTTTGATGATAATCAAAGCTGTTACAAAGGGTTTGTTGGAGCTAACTGGGCTAAGGAATTTGTCATATCGTTAACAAAAACATGTATATTTTTTCACAATTTTTCCGGTTATGATTGCCATCTTTTATTTAAAGAACTAAACGAAGTGAATGGACATATTGGTGTCATTCCTTCATAATTTTTACATCTCATTTAATTTTTTATTGTTCTACATTTATTATTTGTTGCCTATTTTATATAACTATTTTCCATTCCTAAAAAAATGATTGACTTTTGCGACAGTCTTAAAATAAATTATTCTACAACACTGGCAGATAATTTAGCTTCAGAATATAAAAATAAATTACATATTATTTACTTAAATATTCAAAGCATAAAAAATAAAATTTATAATCTGGAATCATTTATTTATTCGCTCAAATCAAAAATAGCAATTATAGTCCTAACAGAAATTTGGATAAGCAAAAATGAAAATAAATTTTTCAATCTTCCTGGCTACACGGACTACTTTTCAAACCGGGAAAGGTCCTACGGTGGTACAGCTATTTATGTAGCCGATTATCTTAGCTCTACCCAAATTCTTGATGAGGAATTCAATCAATCAAATATTCTGATAGTAAAATTACTCCGACACAATACAAACATCGTAGCGGTGTATAGATCACATCAAACGAATATCGATGAAGTCATAAAAAAGTAGATGATATTACAGCTACATATAAACATTCGCTAATACTCGGAGATTTTAACATCAATCTATTAGACAAAAAGAATATTGATGTATTGAATTACAATAATACTCCTTTGAGCAATGGGTATGTAATTGGAAACAAAATTACTGAAGAATACGCAACACGAATCGGGAAAACTTCAAAAACCGTTATTGATCATTTTATTACCGACATCCTAAACTATAAATATCAATTCCTTATAACAGATACTCCTTTATCAGATCATCAATTATTTTTAATTAGTGCTGATCTAACCCCAACCAAAGAACCCACAATAGAGACAAAAACGGTCTTGGACTATGACAGACTCTCTAGAGACTCTTTCTGGGATACATTAGGAGTGTACAATACTATTGATGATCTCGTCAATAGCTTAACATTATTAATTAAAAAATATACCACGACAACTCATTTCATAAAAACGATTAAAAAACATGAATGGATGACTAATGACATACTCAACATGGTCAAAGTTCGCGACTCTTTTTTCAAATATAAACGAAAGTATCCCAATGACTCAAATATCTCTTCTCTGTACAAATTTTATCGAGCTAAAGTAAAAAACATGATTCTCGACGCCAAAGTTGAATTCTGTACTGATGAAATAACAAAAAATTCGAGCGACAGTAAAAAACTGTGGGTACTTTATAAAAAGATCATGTTCAACAAGGGTGGAAAGGATTCGAAAACACAGGTTAAAGTCCTAGAATACAATAACAATATAATCACAGATCCACAAAACATATCAGAGTGCATGAACGACTTTTTCACGAATGTGACAAGTAGTCTGAAAATTTCAAATGCTTGCATTGATCACAATTTTTTTAAAAACCTAAGACGGAATATACAACGCCCATTCGTTCTTACATCAACTTCAACAGCAGAAGTGGAAATTATAATTAGATCGTTAAAACTAAATTCTGCAACCGGCTACGATAACATCTCCACAAAATTTGTAAAAAAATTTGTTGACAGACTTGTACCTACACTGGTAAAGTTTATAAACATTTCATTCCAGATAAATAATTTTCCTGGATGCCTGAAAACTGCCATTATAACACCGATATATAAAAAAGAAAACGCGACCAATCCAACAAATTACCGGCCTATATCAGTTTTGAGCACTTTTTCGAAAATCTTTGAAAAAATTATAAAGGCTAGATTAAATGATTTTTTAACCCACAATAATATCCTGTATTGTGAACAATTTGGTTTTGAACAAAAGTCAAACACCACTGCAGCTTGCCTATCGCTTACCGATTTTATAACAAAAAATATGGATAACGGAAAGTTCACTGCGTGCCTTTTTATTGATCTCCAAAAAGCATTCGATTGCGTAGACCATGATATATTACTGCTTAAACTTAAAAAACTAGGTCTCTCATACGAACATATAGCATTATTTAAAACATACTTAATAGGTCGATCACAAAAGGTTAAATTAGATAATGTTTACAGTAATCCAAGATTAAGTAAAAAAAGGTGTTCCTCAAGATCCATTCTAGGCCCCGACCTATTTAAAATATATATCGATGACTTGTCACAAGTTAATCTTAAAGGGTCTCTGCAATTATTCGCTGACGATGCAGCAATAAAATACTCGGCAAATAATGAAACGGAATTAAAAACAACAATTTTACAAGAGCTATCATTAATTGATGAATGGTTAGACAAAAATCGGCTAGTAATAAATTTAAATAAGACGAAAATACTGTTATTTGGAAACAAGCTGTTTCATAATCCATCCTTTATATATAATAATAGTCAACTCGAAGTAGTAAAAAACTTCAACTACCTAGGCATGATCATTGATTATAACCTTAGATGGACAGACCATATTGATTTTGTTTGTAAGAAAATCTCTCCTTACATCTTTATATTAAAGAGACTAAGAAGATTCTTTGACAAACAAACTTTAAATATTATTTATAATTCATACATACACTCTAATATTATATATTTAAACCCTATATGGAATATAGGAGTTAAACCCTATATGGAATATATATGTTCTTCACAAGAAGGCAATAAAAATAATTCACAACTATCCAATTACATATCCAACTAATCAACTATATTCTATTCAGTACCCAAGTCTTGATTTTGTTGGCAATAGAGAGCTGTACCTACTAGCATTCAAAATTATACACAATATGATTAAGCATAACTTTATACTCAATAGAAATATAAATATTCACACACATAACACTAGAAATAAATTAAATTATTACCTTACTTTATTATTATTATTATTATAATTTATTTTTGCATCTCATTAATGATATACAAAAATTTTGAATCTGTCCCTGCGGGTGTGGTTCTTCTTATTTATAATTTTATCTCTACATTTTTTCTATATATGACTATAATCGCCTATACAAATATACAAATTATTATAATAATCAAACAAAATATTCTTAATTTTTCTTAACCCTACAAAAGTTTTACATTTTTTTTTTTTTAATTTACAATATGTACTGTGTTTATTTTTTTTTTTTTTACTTACAATAATTAAATCAAAATAACAAAAAATATTTTTCTGAATTCGAAACTAAAAAAAATTGTTCTTCTTTTTCTAATTTTATATTTTAAAATAACGATTTTATTTCTAATTATTTATTTATTTATTTTTATATCTTATATGTCGTCCCATATCTGTTGCTTTTTGCACGCCTCTATAATTTTATTTATTTTTTCTTGTGTGTATTTTTTCTTTTCTGCTTTATGCAATCTTAAAAAGCATGTCGAGTTTTGCTACTGTTGCTGTTTGTACTTTTTATAGATTTCTGCTATCTTTTTTAGTGCTTGCTGTGTACTTGAGTCATGGGTAAGTATTGTAGGGCTCATTGTTGCGTTTTTCGCTTCGGTATCTGCACGTTCGTTGTCTTGGATGCCCACATGTCCTGGCACCCAAGCTATTTTTATTCTTTCCCTATATTTAATTAATTTGTTTCTTATGTTCCTGAAATTGTTTTCGTTGTTGTTTGGACTTGTTATTGCTTTAATTGTGGATAGACTATCAGTATAAATTATGTTTTTGCTGTTGTTTTCTATTGATATGTCTATTGCTTTGTTTACAGCTATGGTTTCTGCTGAGCATATCGGGCTATCGTAGTTTGTTCTCCCTATTGTGTTTAATTTATTATTTATTATTATTGCATATCCTGTTCCATTTTCTGTTTTTGAAGCATCTGTGTATATTTGATTGTAAGTTTTGTGTTTTTGTTCTATTTCCTTGGGCAACTGTTGGTATGTTTCATTGGTTGTAGAGTTTTTGGGGTAGTTATCGAAATGGTCTATTATATTTTTGTGGTAGTTTATCAAGTATGGTTCGTCTTTTGTGTTTTCTATGGGATAGTTTAGCTCTATTTCTGTTTTTGTTGTTTCAAGTGCTTGTTCAATTGCAGTTAAGTATTTTGTGTTTTTGGGAATGTTAATCTCTTCATGTATTATTGTGTGATGTGGGTGTTTTGGATTGTTGTATCCTTTTACAATTATTTTCGTTGCAAGGAGGTTGCGTCTTTCATCTATAGTTGGCCATCCGCCTTCGATTTGGACTGCTTCAGATTTCGTGTTGATTAAGGCTCCAAGAGCGATTTTGGCAGCTTTATTCAAGGCGGCTTGTATCTTATTTTTGGCTGTTCTTCCGGCGAAACCATATATTAAGATTCCATAATCGATTTTGCCAATTTGTATAGATTTAGCAATTTGATTCGCTATCTCTACAGGTGGGCCACAACTTTTGGAGCAGATCATTTTTATAAGGCTGTTGTTTTTGTTTACCCCTTTAATGATGTTGTTAATGTGAGCGTTATACTTGAGTTTTTTTTCCATAATAATTCCTAGAAGCTTTATTCTTTCTTGGTACCTCACGTTTTTGCTTTCTATTTTTATGTGGTCTGCAGTTTTACATTTATATTTTCTGCAGAAATGAACTGTCTCGGTTTTATTTTCGGCCAGTTTTCCTCCTGCTGTTTTGAGCCAGATTTTGATGACTTTTATGGCTTTAGTGATAGTTTTGTTTCTTATTTTTTGTGAACCTCTTGCCATAAGTATAATGTTGTCAGCATATATCTTGTGTTCTAGGTTGACTATTTTTGCAAGTTTTTCATTTAGTCCATTGATATATGTATTAAAGAATTGTGTTGATAGCGGAGATCCTTGTGGGATCCCTGTATCCAGAAAAAATGTGGAACGCTTCACGATTTTGCGTGTCATACTTGCGCAGGGGCCATGCTAATCTTCTCTGTATCGTTCCAATTTTAGTATATGTTCTGCCGAAGCAAGAACACCTTACCTTATTTAGAACGGATAAACAAAAAAATAACTGTTTATATCAATGTTAAAATGTTATAATGATCTACCGTCTAAACTTAAATCTATTGAAAGATTAAGATACTTCAAAAAGAGTATTACTAAATTCATGCAGGAAACAAATTTATAAACAAACCAACTAATTTAGAAATTTTATCAAAACAGAAAAATGAAACTCAAGCAAATTTAACTGAAAACAAAAAAGTATATTATATAAATTACACAAATGGACCAGACAGCTTCGGCTTGGTCTCTAACAACACTCTAATTGCATAATATTGATATCTTATGTTTTACTAACAATGTTTCAATTGAAATAAACATTAATAAAAAAAGAACGTTATACTTCATTATCTAAAAAAATTACAATAGATAAAAATCATTCATTTTATTTACGTTTTCCCGATAGCTTTAGATTTATGGCTTCTAGCCTTGATTCTTTATGTAAAAATTTAAATGAAAACGATTTGTTTCATATAAAAAAAGAATTCAATAATAATGAAAAAATTAAATTTATCACTCGAAAGGGAGTTTTTCCCTATGAGTATTTAAATTCCATTGAACGACTTGACGAAAGAAGTTTACCTTCACAAGAAGCTTTTACCAATCAAATGACAAACACATCATGTTCCGATGAAAACTACATTCATGCAGTTATATGTATGGAGTACGTTTGATTGTCAAAACTTATGGGACTATTTAAAACTTTACCTTAAAACAATGTGCTTATTTTGACTGATGTTTTTGAAAACTTTCGAAAAATATGTTACAAAATCTATTCTTTAGATCCTGCAAATTTTTATACTAACCCAGGTTTGTCATGGGCAGCTATGTTAAAATACACGGATATCAAATATGTATATGTATAATTTCCCTAGAAAAGGGATACGTGGTGGAATTAGTCAGTGCTCACTTAGACATTCAGTAGCAAATAATAAATTCATGGGAGAATCTTATAAAAGAAACGAACCTTCCAAATACATAGTATATGAAGACGCTAACAGTTTATATGGATGGGCAATGATCCAATATTCACCACATATATTGATGTGATGATTCGGAAACTAGTTACGTTTTAGAAGTGGATTTAGATTACCAACAACATTTACATGATTTGCACAATGATTCCACCAACAGGTAAAATTCCCAAACTCTTAGTTGACTTAACAAACAAACACAAATACATAATCCATTATCGAAATTTAAAACAGTGTCTTCGAAACGGTTTAATTCTTAAGAAAATTTATAAAGTGCTAAAATTCACACAAAGCAATTGGTTAAAAAAATATATTGATTTAAATAACTCACATAGGTCAGTTGCTAAAAATGCTTTCGAAAAAGATTATTTTAAATTAATGAATAATGCCATTTTCGGTAAAACTATGGAAAATGTAGATAAAAGAAAAAATGTTAAAATAGCTACCTATTGGAAAAGTCAAGGAAGACATTTAGGTGCACGAGCATTAATATCAAAACCAAATTATCATAGCCACTCTAGATTCACTGAAAACTTGATAGCCGTTCAGTTTAATCATACAAATGTATATTTTGATAAACCTATATATTTAGGATTTACAGTACTAGAACAATCTAAAATACTTATAAATGCTTTTCATTATGATTACATTAAACCTAAATATGGCAGTAAAGTTTTTTTAAATTACACAGCCACTGACACTTTTATCTACACTATACAGACAGATGATTTTTACGCTGACATATACAGTGATATACCACAACGTTTTGATACATCCGATTATCCATCTGACAATTTATTTAATTTCCCTCTATTGAATAAAAAAGTTCTTGGTCTTTATACCCGTACGATAGGATCGGGTATAATAAAATTACTCCTCCGTTTGTAACACCTCGAAATACGCGAGCTAGATATACCTTCAAAGGTATGGATCGGATCAGAAAAAAATTCTAAGACTTTTGAGCCATGTCCGTCCGTCCGTCCATCCGTCCGTCGGCACGCTAACTCAAAAACTAAGAAAGAATCTTGAAATTTACACAAAATATTTTGGGAGTAATTTGTAGGTTCCCTATTATTTTGGTTGAGTTTGGACCAAGCCTTACGGTAGCTCTCGAACACCTAACTTTTTGATCCCCACATTTTTTTTGCAATAGAGCTATGAAATTTTAACTACTGATAGACCTCACAAAAATATTAATTTTATATTTAATAACTTTTTTTTGTACCCCCACCCGTTACGGAGCTACAGCTCCCCAAAGGTTCAAAAAACCTCTATATTTAAATTGTTATAGTACAAGTTGTATAAGGTATATCTTCATTTTGAAAACGCCAAACGATTACTACTTTTATTAGCTTTAAAAGTATATATACAATAAATATATATTTGTGGCATACGGTGTCTTAATTTACCGTTATGTGAAACTCAAATTTTGCAAAATCCTTCAGGAGCCGTTTAGGAGCTGTAAGAGGTCAAAAACTGAAAATTTCTTATTTTTAAACACCTGTAACTTGAACACCTGTTAAAATTTTTTTGAAGTAATAAACAAAAATTAAAGCTTCAACATTATACTCTTATTTTTGTTAACAACTTTTTTTAACAATATAGGGTTACTTTATAATTGACGAAAGTGTTACTTGATTTTTTCAAATTTTCTAACAAATTTCTTTAACGAATTTTTTGCATTTTGTTTTACTCGAAAATTTGAAATTGTTGAGGATATAATGCGTGGTAGAAAAAAATGTAAATAAATAAACAACATAACGGTTGCTTGAAGAATTTTTATTTATATGATATTGATATATATACATACTTATATAATATCATGTTTATTTACAATATATCGTATATGTCACTAGTGAATGAATGATAAGAGTATAGATGTATATTATATAGCGCCGTATTTACATACATATATGTATTTTATTGTACTTATAAGAAATTATTCTGTCAATGGAATATTTAAATATAATATAATATAATATTTAAAATTATATTTACTATTTTGTACTAAGTAAATTTAATATACATTTACCGCTTAGTATTAAATGGTACTATGGAATATTTGAAAAAGTTTTGGATTGATAATCGTTATGTGAAGGGTTAGAATCTGCTTTTGAAGAATGTACATATAAACATATAGTTTGAATATATGTACAACCCATAGTTCTAGAAATTATAAAATTCACCCAAATTATTTTAAAATAAGTACTAAAATATTAAAAAAATAATATTGTGAGCAGAGTGACAGGCTGTGAACATACTAACGGTTCGTACGGGTATCTAAGAGTTGACAAAGGCAACTGTATTCTTCCTCGTTTTAAAGATGAATTTAATGGAAAAATTGTTTCTGAATTTATAGGATTAAAATCTAAAATGTATTTTCTTCAAACACATGAAATTAAAACTGTTAAAAAAGCAAAAGGAATAAAAAAATATATTGTCAATAGTTTAACGTTAGATAACTATAAAAATTGTTTGTTAAAAAATGAAGTTTGGTTAAGAGAAATGAAAATATTTAGATCACATTTTCATACAATTTATACACAGAATTTAAATAAAGTAGCTTTAAGTTCATTAGATAATAAAAGATATGTAATCGCAGATAAAATAAACACATATGCTTGGGGGCATTATGCCATTGAGCAATAATTGTTAAAAAATAAAAAATCAAGTTTTTGTTAGTTTAGTTTTAATAAAAAAAATATAATTTAAAGATGAATAAAAAGAAAAAAAATATATTATTTAAACCAACAGAAACAAACTATTTATTATTATTACAAAAAAAAAATCGAATCTTAAGTGTGTTCAATAATTTTTAGCTTAACGAGGTTTTTAAGCTATTGAAAGCTTTAAATAAAACCAGAGACAAATAAAAAACCGTTTGTTAAATATAAAAATATAATTGACAGTAAAACTTTAGATAAAATTTGAATTTATCTGATTATTTATAACTTTTAATTTAACTATAAAACTTCTCAAAGTTCATAATATTTCATTATATTTCAACCGTTTAACTCAAAACTTTTATTATTTATTTTATAAATAATATATTTATTATAACAAAACATTTCATTTAAAATTATTTTGTATACATTTCTTTATGTACCTATTCAAATCAAACTTTTTTTTCAAGTAAATATTAAAGTTTAAACTTTAATAATAATGAATTTTGAAAACTTTTCATATTTTTAGCTTACTAATTTTTTTGCTTAAGGTTAGAAGGACTTAAATTGTTATAATAGAATATAAATTTGACATTTGGTAAATATATTTAACCTTTGTTAATAATAATTTTGTATTTAAACCAAACTTTGAAATTTTTAAACCCAAACTTTAAAAACTTTTCACATTTTCAACCTAATTTAGAATATTCAGCACAATAGCTTAAGCCTTTTAAATTACAAATTAAAATATAACTGATGTAGTAACCACAAAGTTAAATTTAGAATAATTAATAAACTTTAATAATAATAAACTTTAAAAACTTTTAAACCAAACTTTGAAAACTTTTTATATCTTCATTCTACTATTTTTTTTGCATAAGGTTAGGAGAACTCAAATTTTTATAATAGAATGTAAATTTGAGTTTTGGTAAATATGTTTAAACTTTAATAATAGTTTTGTATTTAAATCAAACTTTAAAAACTTTTCATATCTTCACCCTACTAATTTTTTGCATAAGGTTAGGATAACTCAAATTGTTATAATAGAATGTAAATTTGAGGTTTGGTAAATATGTTTAAACTTTAATAATAATTTTGTATTTAAATCAAACTTTGAAATTTTTAAACCAAACTTTAAAAACTTTTCATATTTTTATCCTAATTTAAAATATTCAGCACTATAGCTTTCTAAATTTAAAATATCAAAGACACAATCCTTTTTACTAATTTTGCATACTTTTTGAACGAGTGTATGCAAATATTTTTTTTTTGCATACTTTTAGGAGGATCAAAAGCTTTAAAAAAGCTCTTCCTGCACCAGAAATGGCATATCCATACTACTGATACAAATAAGTCGGCCGGTCCAGATGGTATAACCACAATTGTGTTTAGAAATACCTACTGCACTATTTCAAAACTTCTGCGGAACCTTTTCTACTTCTTCTTCACTTCAGGTATTCATCCTACCCCATGGAAGGTTGAACATGTTTTCCCAATTTCCAAAAAGGTAATAAAAGCCATCCCACCAACTACCGCCCTATTGCTATAACTTCGGTCCTCTCCAAGGTAATGCAGAAAATAGTGAACCAAAAGCTTCTGAAATATCTGGACCACAAAGGTTTGCTTCATGATCGTTAATACGGGTTCCGAGCCCGTCGTTCAATCGGTGATTTCATGACTTACCTTTGTGAGAAGCTAAGCATCAACCTTCATCATTCTGGTGAGTCTGATGTTGTGGCTCTTGATATTTCTAAGGCTTTCGATCGAGTTTTGCAAGATGCTCTATTAGTAAAATTCAAAGCATTAGGTCTAAGTAGGGTATTTTTTAAATGGATTGGAGATTTACTTTCGAATCGCACGATTCGTGTACTGGTCGATGGATATTCATCTGACAAATTCAAAATAAATGCTGGTGTCCCCCAGGGATCAGTTTTATCCCCAACTCTCTTCTTAATATTTATCAATGACCTACTCTCATTAACCTCCAATCCGATCCATAGTTTTGCAGACGACAGCACCGTTATAGCTTCTAATGAGTTTCATAGCCGCTGTAACATTAATCACCAGATTAATACAACAGCAAAAAGTTTCACTATTAGTGAGCTAAATAACGATTTAGTAAAAATTCAAAAATGGGATGAAGTAAACGGCGTTGAGTTCAATACCAAAAAAACAGAACGCTGTCTGATCTCACGGAAAATTGCCACTACTGTTCCCAACCTACTATTTCAAGGAGAAGTCTTGCAGCATTCGACGGATTTAAACATTTTGAGCATCGGGTTAAACCAGAAATTGACTTGGTCAAATTACATTTTTGGTATAGCTAAGGATGCAGCTAAATGTTTGGGTTTTTTGTATCGCTGCAAAACTTACTTTTCCCCATCTGATCTTCTCAATATCTATATAAAACGTACATTCGGCCGAAAATGGAGTATAATGCACACATTTGGGCTGCAGGGCCTCAAATAGGGTTATTTAGATAATGTGCAAATCAGAGCTATTCGTTTGATCAACGACCCTAGTGTAACTTTGTTAGATTAGCACTTGTTCCAAAGAAATAAAACAATTAATGCCTCCATTAAAGTTTTCCAACGAGAAACAAGGAAGGCAACAGATGCTCATCCCTACCATGTTGAGTTATCAAGATGGCGAAATACAGTCTATGGAAATTTGTTTGTCATGCGAACGTCCCGTTTGTGGAACCATATACCATCACATATGTTCCCTAAATTTGGTGATACATATGTGTACGATTTATTTAATTTTAAGTGAAAATTAACATCTTTCTTCAAAATAACCCTCCAAATTTTCCTACCTATCTCCCATAATCCAAATTTCCCAATTTCAATTTCCCCAATTATCCTTCCCACATGCCTCTCTCCAAAACCATACTGTACATTTAAATTAACGGTTCCATCCTAAAGTCTTCCTCAACACTACCTTGAGGAAGCACGTTCAGTTCCTCTTGGTGACTTTCGAGTTTTCCAACAACCCTCGTAAAAAAAAAAAAACTTACTATGATAAAAATGTCATCTACTAAACAAGATTTAAATTTTGGTGCAGTATATTGTCCACCAAATTACAATATAAAGAAATATATCTTTAAAGAACTTCTAAATGTCCACGAACATAAATTTCTGCTAAGAGGGAATAACAATGCCAAACATAAAAATAAGGGTTCAATAGAACAATCTCAACTATAGGTAGAGAGCTAAGAAAAGCTTTTCAAGAGTTAGATTCTTGCTATCATTCAACCGGCGAGCCAACTTACTAACCCACAGATACCAATGAGTTTTCAGATCCAATTGACTTTTTTATAATCGAAAGAGTTTCAGGCAACTTTATTAATTTAAATCTGAGTGAAAATATAAATGGAAAACTAAATAACCCCACAATGACAAATAATTCCACAGATTGGGTAAGTTTTAAATATGAAATCACAAAGAATATGACCCTAAAACTAAATTTACAATCAAAAGAACAATTATATCTTGAAGGCTATAGAAGGAAGGCTTATTAATATAATTCAAAAACCTGCATGGAATAATACAAGAATGCAGCAAAGTTAGCAGCAAATAATTGTCCTAAAGAGATAACTGATTTAATAAAACATAAAAGAAGGGATAAGCGTAGATGGCAACAACCTCGTCACCCTGATGATAAAAAGATTTTGAACAGATGTTCGCAATCGCTTAAAAGGGAAATTCAGATTTTAAAATCAGTGTCATATGAAAATTATATAAAAAGGATAATAAAGAAAGAGCCAAATTATTTGCATGTCATTTAAAAAATATTTTCAAACCAAATTAAATAAACTAGTTTAGTAGAAGATATTATAATAGAAGAAAACACTATTACTTAAGAAATAAGAACACTAAAATTAAATAAAGCCCTAGGTTTTGATCTTATGACAGCCGATGTCATAAAAGAGCTTGCACAAAAACCTCTAAGGTTTTTAACATAAAATATAAATGTAGCAATAAAATTAGAGTATGTTCCAAGCGCTTAGAAAATAGCAGAAATTATTATGATAGCAAAACCAAGAAAGCCATTATATGAGACAAAATTTTATAAGCCTATATCTCTGCTACCAATTATGTCAAAACTTTATGAGAAATTGTAGGTAAAAAGGCTGAAGCCAATTATAGAAATTAGAAATTTAATTCCAAATCAACAATGTGAATTTAGAGCCAAGCATGCAACAATTGACCAAGTACATAATTTAAATAACAAATAACAAATATTGTAGAAAAAGCGTTTGAAGGAAAACAAATATGCTCTACAATATTTCTAGACGTATTGCGCAAGCGTTTGGTAAAGTTTGGAACGAAGGATTATTATTTAGATTAAGGAGATTGTTACCGTTACAATATGTGGAGATACTCGAATCGTACTTGTCTGAAAGATTATTTAGAATTAAATAACAAAAAGAGCACCCCACACTTAGAGAAGGCAGGTGTTTTGTCACCATCAATGTCCAACAAATTACATTATCATTCACCAACCTACACGAAAACAAATAATTCACAAAGCATCACATTTTTTTTAATAAACATAAAATATTGATACTTATGTGAAGTAATTTGGATCTACATCAGCAGCTATCCAACATTAACATACTGAGCTCATCGTGCAACATCAAGCTAAAATAATATAAAATCTTTTTTTAATATAAACTAACATTTACTATAATTTTAAACTAAAAAAAATATATATTTTGTTTGTACTAACCAATCTTATTTACTACTTTCCAATGAATTATTGATGCTGTCAAACGATTAATTATCAAAGTAAAATTTTCGTATGTCAACAAATTTGTCATACAAAACTATTTTTTTGAGAAATTATATTATATTAATTTGTCGTATTAAAAAAATGTCAATTTACTACTTCAATTTGCAGTATAACAAAAATGTTAATTTATTACTTTTTTTGCAAACTAATTCTGTAAATTAAGCCTATAAATTAAAATTCTGTTAAAATATATGTTATTATTTACTTAAGCATTTATGTAAAATAAAAAAAAAATGTTAAGGTCATTAAACCATGTACACATATAATATATATAATGGTGACCGTTTAAACGTAATTTATAAAAGCCGGGAATTTATAATTTTTAGAGGATTCCTTTGCGCAGATTCGATCAAGTAGAAAATGTAACTGTAGTAACATTTGCTGCCGTTACTGCAATATTGGCAGTAGGATCAAATATTGACAAAGCTGCAAGAAAATTACAGAAAGCAAGTGAAAAAGTATGTTATTGACGAACAAAGGAAAATAAAACTTAATGAAAGTAAATCTGTTCATGTTAATTTTAAAAACAGAATTATAGAAAACCCACCAAAAATAAATGTAAAAGGTGTAAACGTAATCATCGAAAATTCAGCAAAACACCTTGGTACTGGATGTCAAGCTAAGGTGGAATGAACACGTTAAAAAGAAAACCCTAGAACTTGAAAATAAATATAGAGAAAATCACTGGTTCTTAGGTCCTAAATCTAAACTAACTCCTACGTAACATAGTAAACGCTCCCTGGTAATAGTGACATTCATAGAGATTTAAGAATCCCCAAAGTTATGGATGAAATAAACAGATATTCCATAGATTTAGATTTATTCATAGATATCCCTTTTTTTTGCGAGGGTAATTGGGAATCATCGAAAGACACTATAGAAGAGTGAAAACGAGCACGATTCCTCTATGACTGTGTGGGACTTTAACCCACTAAACACCACCTCCCTTTTTTGATCAAACAATAGGTTATACGACCTTTAGTACTACTGTACTGCCTGGTCATAGGAAGTTGAGTTAAGGAATGAAAATAGATTTCAAATTGGCAGGCATATTGGCAGAGATCAGAATATGAAAAGATGGCTTTACAACGACACATGAAATCCATACACCTAGACTCATCTTTAGCTATACCAAAAATTTGATTGGATCAACTTAATTTTTGATTTAGCTCCATGCCCAAGATGTTGAGCTCACCCGCATGCTGCAAAACTATGTATTGGACTGGAGGTTATACTTAAAAGATCGTTTATAAATATTAGAAAAAGTGTTGGGGAGAGAACAGATCCTTGAGGGACACCAGCATTAATTTTGAATTGGTTTGAAGGATAACCATCGACCAGGAGAAGAATCGAATGATTCAAAAGAAAATCTCCAATCCATTTTACAAATTACACCACCGAGGCCGATTGCTTTGCATTTAGCAATTAAAGCATCATGCCAAACTCGGTCAAAAGCTTTAGAAATATCAAAAGCGACAACATCGGACTGGCCTGAATGGGGGAGGCTGATGTTGAGCCTTTCACAGAGGCGTGTCATGAGATCACCTGTTGACCGATGGGTTCAGAACCCATATTGACGATCATGAATTAATCCTTTGTTATGTAGATATTTCAGAAGCCTTCTATTTATTAAATTTTCCATTATTTTGGAGAGGACCGAAATGATAGCATTAGGGCGGTAGTTTGAGGGATCGCTTTTTTCTGCCCTTTTGTGGATGGGATGTATGTGTGCTGTCTTCCACTGGGTAGGATATCTACCCGAAGAGAGGGATAAATGGAAGAGATTGCGCAATGGTTTCGCAATAGTAGAAAAAGCATTTTTTAAAACCGTGGGTGTAATGCTATCCGGACCGGCTGACTTTTTTGTATCCAAATTTTTAAGAGCTTTAAGAACTGCGCGAGTTCTGAAAGAAATTCTACCTAGGGAGCAGTTAACCTCGGAAAGAATGCATGGTCTTTGTGTTGACTGGGGCAATGTTGAATTGGAGGCGAAATTTTTGGCAAATAAATCTGCTTTTTCTTTGGGATCGGATACAATTTCGTCATTGTTATCAACCAAAGGCAAGAACGAAGAATCGCCACTTTTACCGTTAAGACTCTTAGCAAAGGTCCAAAAGGATTTGCTATTTTTAAGAAGATGCAAAAGTTATCTTCTCAACCGGCTATTGTGCAAGAACTTTTGCTTGTTGATAACTCTCCTACACCAATTTCTAACAGCGATATAGCTCCCCCTATTAGCTTCAGTCCTATCACTCTTGTAGATTTGAAAAGCTTCCTCCTTTTTAGATATTGCATTTGCACAAATTCGATTAAACCAAGATTTGGGTGGCCTTTTAATACTTTTCATAGAAAGAGGTATGTAAGCTCTCATCCCTAGAAAAATTATTTCACTAATCGTATTGGTTGCAAAGTCAACATTTCTGTTGCTAAAGCACAAAGACCAATCAAAAGCTTTAAAACATTTTTTTAAACCTTCCCAGTTAGCATGGCTATAACGCCAAACTATTTTTTTTGGGACAGGTGGTCGGAATAACCAAGAAGAGAGCTAACTGAGACTTTGTATTTCTCAGGATTTGTAGAAAGAAACAGATCCAGCAGACGACCAACCTGGTCTACACAGTCGGGAATTCCAGTGGGATTTTGTACATGTTGAGTAATATGGAATAATAAAGCGAAAAGCTCAACTTGTTTTCCAATTAAGTTTTGACTGGGAGAATTGTCATTGAAGTAGTGGAGCCAGTTTCTATTATGGATATTGAAATCACCAGCCACAACAATTTCAAATTGTGGATTTAATTCCAAAATTTCATTAATCTGGTTGGTGAGATTTTCAATCTCCGAAATAGACTCCAGTTCACTAGAGTTTGGAGACCTGTATAAGTAACATAAATGAATGACGTGCCTAGCAACAATAATTTTTATCCAAATGTAGTGGAACATTTAGTTGGAACGCTTATATTTGTGGAGAACGCTGTAAGCGACATCATTTCTAACATAAAGAGCGACCCCCTATGAGGCAAAAAATGAGAGACAAACGAGTAATTGTCAACGACAAAGTTGTCGTCTTGGCCAACCACCTGGGTCTCACATAATGCTAATATTGCTGGTTTTACTGAATTGAGGTGGCCTTGGACGGCAAGAAAATTCGACTGCAGACCACGAACATTGCAAAAATTTACGCTAAAATTAGCAATGATTAATAGCAACAATGGGTTTGAAAATATATAAATAATATAATCAGAAAAAATAAATAAATAAATAAAAAACACAAAAACACAAAAACCAAAAGATTCAAGTATTTAAAGAATTTGACAATTCACTTATCTTTTTTATGGTTCCAGATCCGAGATCATAATACTCACAAAACGAAATTAGAATTATGATAATGAAATAAAAGCAAAAAGAAATAAAAACTAAATATTTGATTAATTATGATTGTTCAATGTATTGCATTCAATGTATGATTTACAATAGGTAATCAATGTTTAACATTGTATGCATATCAGATTCATATTTATTAGGTCGGGCAATACATTTATATTAGATTATTAAAGAATGCAAATTTAAGAAAAGGTTAACCACCTATACATTTCTTATTTGTATATTCAAGGGCAATTCATTATACTATGCTTTAATTATGTATTTTATATTACAATCCCGTCCGTCCTTAATTAACATAAAGAATGGGATTTGTTCTAATTTTTCAGCTGATTCTTTAGAATTGTTAGTTAACACCCATTTTCTGAATCTCATGGGATTAAGTTAGTAAAATTATACCTCAGTATAGGTTTCTTGGGCTATAAAAAGGTTTTTCTCTATATAAACCGCCTGTCATAGATATTGTAATTCCTATTGTGCTGCAAAAGTCGTTAATGATGTCGGCTTCTTGGCTTGTTGCCATTTTTAATAGCTGTTTAAAACTTAATCATGTTCCTCGCAGTTGGAAGAGGGTCGAGTTGTTTTTATTCCAAAGGCAGGAAGAAGGGCCCATGAGTTTGCGAAGGACTCTAGCCCAGCTTATCGTCCTTTATGTAGCGTATTTTCGTCTTATAAACTATGGAACGTTTTGAATTCAAGGGATTTCAAGTTTCGAATTCCCAACATATGTACTTAAAAGGTTGGTTCACAGAAATTGCTCGCCAATTTCGAAGAAGCAAACGAAAGTGAGAACCTTGAGCACTTTCTTTGCAGATGTACGGTCCTAGCTAAAGACAGACTTCTCTAACTCTACAAACCGGTCTACCACAACCTCAGCGAGCTCTCTCAACACAAAATCAAAGAATTGATTTCGTATCTGAATTCCTCGGGTTCGATATAAAATCGTAAACAATCTCAAAACATACGTCACGTGAGTGCAGCAGTATCAAAATGGAGCAAACTAGTGCTAATTGTGGCCTTCACGTAGCATCGTGATGGCCACCACCCTACCTACCTACCTACCAGATTTGGTACCAAATAGGAATTTTGGTAGACCTCCTCCCTGATTGAATACAGAACTGCACTCCTTAAAAATAGAAAAAAATTGACATGGAAAAAATGCGTAAAATTTTATAGTAAACTTCATTATTCACTATTTATTAACCTTTTCAGTGATTTTCACAATAAATGTAAGGAGTACTATGATACCTTACCTTTTACAGGTCAAAACTGTATTTAGGGATCCACGTCCCTTCTTCTAGTTTAGAATTATCGAACGTAGGATTGATAGGTATTCATCAACCCTGATGAATTTTCACTATTCATCAAACCATCCTAAAATGGTTTCTTTTCTAACATGTTTTCTTCGTACTTCTCTTCTACTTTTAGTCAAACTAATTGTTTGGACAATCTTATTCTAATCAATTTTTTAAGCAATTTTTAGTTGACTAATCTTATGCTAATTAAGTTTTTCCTACTCACCCGACGCGTTTGTTCAAGATAGATGATGTAGTTTCAGCTCCTGAACTAATCTCGAATCTAATGAACTCGGTTATCAGGATGGTATTACCAGAATTATTTTGCTCTTCTCTATCTGACGTATATATTGCTGCATCGGGTGTTCTCCTTGGCTCCCATTTAGGTCGCTTTAACTTCACCGATGATACTAAACTTTCAAAAGCAATTTTGCTGGGCGTTGGGCATGGAAAAAAGTCATGCCATATCGCACCGAAGAGAATACCCACCCATATCGCACGACCTATATTTTTATTGATGAGTTTTATATAGATCATTCTATATAGCATTCTAGAAAACTTATTTCGATTGTTTTGGTTCGGTTGTAAGACAGGTTGAAAGCGTAGGTTGTTAACTTATAAGTTGCAAGTGGTTGTATATTAGAAAGTGAATGTTGTTGGTACTGTAGAAGTCGGCAGCAAAGGTTAATGAACTGAACAATGTGTTTAATGTAAGTTATTCTTGATTATTAGTTTAAACACTTGTTTTGATTGTTTTGGTTTAGGTTATAAGTTAGGTTATAAGCATGGGTTGTTAGCATTTAAGTTCCAAGTGGTTATATAGTAGGGGTGAAGGTTGTCGGCACTGTGTAAGCGGTCAGACAAGGTTAATAAAATAAAAAAGTTTAGAATATTTAGATTTTTCAATAAATTCATTAGTACTTTGTAATAGAATATCATACAAATAGAAAGAAGAATTTATTCAAGTCAAATAAAAATTTTTTTTTTCATTGCGCAAATTCATAGGTAAAAGAAAAATATATAATATATAAATAATAAATATATTATATATATTATAAATAAAATAAAAGAAACGAGAAAAAAAACTGTAAATTTATTATTGGATAAGAAAAATATTTATAAATACTTTATAATATCAAGATGTCAAAAAATAAAAAGAAAAAACTAAAATTGTTGAAGTACTACAGACATCTATGTATATTAAATAATGAACTTTAAAAATATTTTGCGTTCTTTTAATTTCTGTTTATCTGGTGTAAAATACAATTTATTTTATACAACTAGACTATTTCAAACAATATAAAAAACTTATAAATGCTGATAGTAAAAAAGTTAAAAGAAAAAATTGTCTAATTAGGTATAGCTGCATCTGTTTCGATTTCCTTGTTTGTTGTTATTATTCTTACATTGTATAGTGTAATAATAAAATCAAGGTCAAATAAATTACTTTTCGTACCTAATAGTAAACATAAAATTAAAAAATAAAGCAGATGGTGTTATATATTTAAAAATTTAAATTTATTTAACTAAAAGAAGCATTTACAATTTTGCGGTGATCAGATATTAAGATTCTAGAAATATTGAAAACAACTTGTTCTATACGTCTTTGAAATCTACTTCTATCGCGGGCGTATTCCTCCCAAAGACCTTTTCGAGCTGATCCGTAAGCAAAGTCCCACGCATGTATAAAATGAATTTTTTATGTTGTACTGAATTTTTTTAGTTTTGTTATTTAAATTCATATCGTGCAAGTATGAAAATTGAAGGTTTTAATTCAAAATTTTTTCTTTTAAAAAATACATGTACACATTATAACAATTTTTAACAGCACATCTAAAACTGCTGTTAGATAATTGTATAGGACATTTTGATTTATAATTATCAATCTGTAGTAATGAAGGTAAATCTCTGGTTAGATCTTAGATTTTACTACAGACTGTCAATGTACTTTTCAAGGAAAAATTTTTTTTGTTCTTCTTTGACATACATTTTTTCGGCTAGTTCTAAATAATGTTTTAATATAGGTTTAACGTCCAAAAAATCAATTAGCCCGTTAGCCTATTTAAGTCCATTTATTTTATTATCCTAAAATTGATTATTAAATTTTATCTTTTGACTAAGTTCTTCTGCGTGGTATAATGGATTAAAATGATACACAATTGGAATTAAACTTCATTTCATGCAAATATAGCTAGATCTTTTATGAAATATTGCTTTTCATTTCCTTGTAAAAATTGTAGGTCAACTACGAATATTTGTTTATTCATGTCGAACATTTTTGGATGAATATTCGATAGAATAACAAAATTTTGACATATATTCATTTCAGAAAAAGAGCTTTTTATATAAATATATGTTAGCTATGCTAGTTTTTAACTAATACACTAGACGTGTTTTATAAGCACTACACCAAGACTTGTTTTATGGTCTGCTATTGCAGGTTATACTCAAACAGAACTTAATTTTTTCATTCCTAAGAATAAAGTAACTACCTCATGGACAACATACAAATAAACGATGAATTTTACATTACTTTACTAAGCGATTCATCGTTGAATTATTATCCGGTAATTATGCCGTTTCATCCATTTACAATTATGGTGGCTGGGCCATCCTGCTGTGGTAAAACCACTTTTATTCATAATTCAATTAAATATAAAAAAGAAAATAATTTATTAAAAGTTAATAAAATTATTTGGTGTAATCCGGACAAAAATGCGATTCCACTATATATGAAAGATGTTAAATATAGTAATACAATATCAGATTTTAATAACCTTTGTTGATTATTATCGATGTTATGATGCTAAATTCTGATGATAAGTAAGAGGTTCACATCATAAAAATTTGTCTATAATATTTCTGACTAAAAATATTTTTTATCAGGGCAAGTTTTCAAGAAAGATTTCACTTAACTGTAAATATCTAGTAGTTTTCAAAATCCAAGAGACAAATGGCAGATATTACCGAGCTAACGGTAAGATTTATTCAAATCAAATCAGATCATTTAAAAAAAATATATAACGAAGTGATGTCAGAACCATATGGGTATCTAAATATTATTAGATCTTACTCAAGACGTCAATGACTGTGATTCTGAAGTAATCAAAACATTTTGAGAAACTGTATTAAATATTTTAAAAGGTAGTTGTAATCTAAGTAAAAAATCAACAACCCAATTACGAAAGTATAAAAAAGAATTGTGGTTCCTCATAAAAAATCGATAAATAGTAAAAGAAAAATCATTATTCAACGTGTTGGATTTTTACCTACACTTCTTGGTGCAGCACTGCCAGGGATAATCGGATGTTTTATAAAATGAATAATACAACATTTATTAAGATGATTATATTAACACCCGAGATTTATAAAAAAAATGAAGCAAAATGAAAACATTGAACTCTATAAGTTGGTTAAAACATGAAAAAAATAATGTTAAATAAACAACTGACAGACACTCATAAATGGTATTAAAATAAGCAATAAAATTAGAATTCTTCCTCGTAATAAAGAAGAGCAATTAAAAATTACAGAAACTTAAGGTATTCAAACGCGTGCAAAACCACTGTATATTGATGCAGGATGTCAAACAAACATAACTAAATATAACGATGCTGCAATACAATTTGTTCCCGTAGAAGAAGTATACGAAAAAGAAGCTGACGAAGTATTCGATGACGAAACGGAAGAAGACATTTTTACAAAAGCATTATCAGCTGCTCCAGCTGGAGAACGTCTTAGAAAAACATCTAGAAGATTTTCGTCTATTAGAAATAAAAATGTACAAATTTTTGAGGCAGGAGATATAATAACAGTTCCTTTAGATAGCCGCAGTCCATTAAAAAAGAAAGAAAAAACTATAAATCGCAAAGAGTTAAGCACTACACCAAGACGTGTTTTATGGTCTGCTATTGCAGGTTATACTCAAACAGAACTTAATTTTTTCATTCCTAAGAATAAAGTAACTACCTCATGGACAACATACAAATAAACGATGAATTTTACATTACTTTACTAAGATTCATCGTTGAATTATTATCCGGTAAATACATAATCAGCTTTTACAAACAACTTAAAAAAGCAATGGAATCAAAATGAAAAGTTGGTATTTCTGAAATATATAATTATATGTTCAAGTTAGTTTTTAAAATTTTAAAATAAAGCACGTTAACTTAAAAATTATATTTTTTCAATGAATCATTTTCTTAATACTAAAAATGTTTTACACTTGAAAAATGCTGATTTTGCATTATCAGCGTTTTTCGATAATTGTTTAATACTTTTACTTTTTTACTTATACTTTTTTTAGTTCATTTCGTACATAGAGTATTCACCTCATATGATGACGAAATCTACGATCAGCTAATTTATTAATCATGTTTAAAAAAATGCGTTTACTTATTTATACAAAAGTTAAAAAGCAACGATCGATTGTGAAACACGCCACTTAGGTTCAAGTCAGTTTATATGTATCAGACATTTGCTTAAACCAAGCACCAGTTATGTTGTTCATTTAGTGAACTATCACAATTAACTGAAAAAGTCAATATTTACAAGGGTTAGTATGTTAGTATATTAGAATAGTATGTTAGTAAATGATGATACTTAGATATTTAATTGGTCATTACCACTGTTAGTAACTACTAATTAATGTTAGTATTGATATTAATGGTAATAAGAAACAAGAAAAAAACAGAGAAACTGTTGAAGATTTTCTATGGCAACATTAATTTAATTGATATATAAATATAACACTTTATATGAAATGTATATATAACACTTTTAAAAATGTATATAATATACATACACAGAAATTATATTTTCTATATTCTATATTCAAACGTCTTATAATAAACTAATTTTTTACTTTAATTATAAAACAAATCGTTTTCTTATTTAACATAGGTTATGGGCCCAGCCCCGGTTATAGATAAATAAAATATAATTAAAAAATTGTTTAATTGTTAATTAAAAACTTGAAGATGAGTTCTTCAAATATGCAGATAGAAAAACTGGATGACAGCAATTATGATGTTTGGAAAGTACAAATCAAAAGTGTGCTTATCCAAATGAAACTTTGGGGTTATGTTTCTGGAACATTCAAGAAACCGGAAATTGAGAGTAGAAATGAGGCAGCTGGTAGCATCATTGAATCAAAGAATATAGAATCGGAACAGAAGCTATGGGAAGAAATGGATGAAAAAGCATTGGCTGTTATTATCCTAAATGTAAAATCCAGCCAAATTTTAAACATAAAAAATTGCAAAACGTCACAAGAAGCTTGGGGCCAACTGCAACAACTTCATCAACCAAGTGGACCAATAAGAAAGGTAAATTTATTCAAGGAACTTTTAGGTTTAAAATAAGGAGAAACTAATCCCAATATCGAGTATTTAAACAAATTTTTCGACATTACTGAAAAATTATCTGAGGTCAATATAAAAATTCAAGAGGAATTAATCACAATCATTATGTTATCTGCTTTACCAAAATCATTTGAAAATTTTGTAATAGCAATCGAATCGAGGGATAGTCTACCTAGTCCATCAAATCTAAAAGCTAGACTTCTGGATGAAGGACGTAGAAGATTCAATACGCCAGACTTTGAAAATTATGAACAAGCGTTTTACTTAAAACCAAAAGACAAACAATTCAACGGAAAATATAAAAATTTAAACCCAACATCAAATGATAAATCAAGACAAAAACAATTTAATGAAAAAAATAAAAATTCTAATTCAATAATAAATGATAAAATGCGTAATGTAGTTTGTTACAATTGTCGTAAAAAAGGGCATTATGCTGCTAATTGTCGTCTTAAGAAAATATACAATAAAGAAGATGCGAACAACATTACGGCATTTTCAGCCACTAATTATTCAAATCAAGTGATTGATAAAAATGTTTGAATTTTTGACAGTGGATGTACAAGTCATGTGTGTAACAATTTATCTTCATTCATCAATTTTCAACATAACGAAGAAACAATAGAATTAGCTGCTAATAATTTTATAAAATCATCTGGTATAGGTCAAATTAAATTATCAGCTGGTAATGAAACAATTTTATTAAATAATGTACTTTATGTATCAAGTTTGAAAAAAAACTTTTTATCAATAACAAAAGCTGCAAAAACTGGATTGATAATCGAAATGAATAATAAATATGCATTAATTAAAAATAAAGTAGGTAAAAAATTTTGTATGCAAAAAATTCAAATGGGTTATATTTGTTTAAAAATAAAAATTGTTTAGAAAATTATAAAAATGTTTCTATGACAAATTTTTCATATTTTTCAAGTAAGGTAAACAAGGCAGAAATATGGAATAGAAGATTTGGCCATTTAAATATAAAAAGCTTAAAATTATTATTTGACAAAAATATGATTAGTGATGTTCAATTAAAAAATTTTCCAGTACCATTCCGTGTGATATATGCTTAAGTGGAAAGATGTGTTCTATTCCTTTTTGCTTTGGGCAGAAGCTGTAAATAGTGCAGTATATATACGAAAAAGGTCACCAACAAAATTATTGTCAGAAAAAACCCCGTATGAAGTCTGGTTTGAAAAAAAACCATCTATTGCCCATTTAAAAATTTTTGGGAGTGAAGCTGTTTTATTAAATAATAACATAAATAAAAAATTTTTTTAAAAAAATATTAAAATGTTGTTATGAAAAGAAAGAAAAAACAAGGCAGTGTATGAATCAAAGTTTTTGAAAGGTCGCATTTTTAAGTGGAAATAAAGAACATTATAAAATTGCAATAACAATTTTATTTAAATTTTTAATTTTGCTATGCAATGTTTCCTTAATTTTTTAAAAATCTTGCCACAATATTTAATACAATATAACAATCAGTGTGTTCAGATCATTATATAATACCCATACTACTATAATATGTATATGAATGAATATATCAGTATATATGTGTGTAGTTATAGATTCATTATTTTTTAATACCAACAATTATATTTATATGAATGGACGGTAAACATAAACAGAAAAAAATAAAAAATTACATTTTACTTTTTTTTCTGTTATTTAGGTACGCTAAGAACTTATTTTTTTTTTTAATATTTATGCATACAGTCTATTTAAAAAATAGAAATTATTAGCTATAGAATATTCTGAATTTTTTTTTTCCCCGTTTATGTTTACCGTCGATTCATATAAATATAATTGTTGGTATTAAAAAATAATGAATCCATAACTACACACATATCTACTGATATATTCATTCATATACATATTATAGTAGTATGGGTATTATATAATGATCTGAACACACTGATTGTTATATTGTATTATATATTGTGGCAAGATTTTTAAAAAATTAAGGAAACATTGCATAGCAAAATTAAAAATTTAAATAAAATTGTTATTGCAATTTTATAATGTTCTTTATTTCCACTTAAAAATGCGACCCTTCAAAAACTTTGATTCATACACTGCCTTGTTTTTTCTTTCTTTTCATAACAACATTTTAATATTTTTTTTTTTTTATCTGTTATGTACGGAAATATCAAAAGTATGTTTCTTTCTTTTAAAATCATAACATTTTAATAGTTCTTTTTTTCTATCTGTTATGTGGGTAAATATCAGATGTGCACTATACATAAGAAATAGACTTAGGGCCTTTCCGAACCATCGCACTAAACATCGCACTTCGCACTAAATACTATTTTATCGCACTATTTTTTTATCCGAAAACTCCGAATAGTATCAAGTGTTGTCCGGAATTCATCGCACTTAACACTTGATTATCTGTCAAAAATTAGTGTTTTGAAAACCACACTAGATGATCGCACTTGCACTAAAAATATTATTTTTTGTTTTCATTAAAAGTGAATAGGTAAAAATAATAATAAAAAACTTTTATTAGAACCAATTTTTTTAAAAATCTTAATTACATTTATACTTACATTTTAATCTTTCTGAAGTCATACTTCTTCTCTTTTTTCAAAATTTTAAAATTTGAAAACTGAAAACTAACTTACTTTTTTGACAATTAATGATATGTGTATTTTTAAATTTACTTAATATTGCCATAGCCATAGTGATCAAAAATAATTCTAAATATAGTTAAATAATGCTAGAATAAAATGCTTTTTAGCACTTGCCAAAATAAATTTGACATAAAAATGCTATAAAAATATGCATTAAGGTAAGGCTGATTCTACTCCTAAAAATTTTTTAACTGTCATAAATTTATAATCCGGACAGAAATTTAGTGCGATATTTAGTGTGATAATCAAGTATTTTCGGAAAGTGCAAGTGCGAAGTGCTAGTGTCAAGTGCTAGTGCGATGGTTCGGAAAGGCCCTTAATATTTAAAAACAATCAAAGTAATATTTTTTGTTCTCTTTTTTTTCTATTCGGTTTTATTTTTCTTCCAGTATTACATTTTCCTTTTTTTTTGTTTTCTGTTATTTAGGTACGCTAAGTATTTCTTTTTTTTTTTTTAAATGTTTAATTTATACATGCATTCTATTTAAAAAATATAAATTATAACCTATAGAACATTCTGAATTTTTTTTTGTTCGTTTATATTTACCGTCCATTCATATGCATACATAAAATTTTTTTTTGTTCGTTTATGTTTACCATCCATTCATATAAATATAACTGTTGCCTACATATTAAAAAATAATAAATCTATAACTACATACATAAATAGCCATATATTAATTCATATACATATGTATCTATATTATGAGCTGAACTTCTCAGTGTTGCATTATATCATAATGCGGCAAAATTTTTAAAAAATTAAGAAAACGTTGCTTAGCTAAATACAAAATTTAAATAAAAATATTGCAATTTTATAATGTTCTTTATTTCCACTTAAAATGCGACCCTTTAAAAACTTTGATTCATACAGTGCCTTGTTTTTTCTTTCTTTTCATAACATAACATTTTAACATTTTTTTTTTTATCTGTTATGTACGGAAATATCAAACGAATGTTTCTTTCTTTTAAAATCATAACATTTTAATAGTTCTTTTTTTCTATCTGTTATGTGGGTAAATATCAGATGTGCACAATATATACTTCAGAAATAGACTTTAAGAATATTTAAAAACAATCAAAGTAACATTTTTTGTTCTCTTTTTTTTCTATTCGTTTTTATTTTTCTTCCAGTATTGCATTTTCCTGTTTTTTGTTTTTTTTTTTAATTAGGTACGCTAAGTATTTCTTTTTTTTTTTTTTATATGTTTAATTTATACATGCATTCTATTTAAAAAATATAAATTATAACCTATAGAACATTCTGAATTTTTTTTTGTTCGTTTATATTTACCGTCCATTCATATGCATACATAAAATTTTTTTTTGTTCGTTTATGTTTACCGTCCATTCATATAAATATAACTGTTGCCTACATATTAAAAAATAATAAATCTATAACTACATACATAAATAGCCATATATTCATTCATATACATATGTATCTATATTATGAGCTGAACTTCTCAGTGTTGCATTATATTATAATGCGGCAAAATTTTTAAAATATTAAGAAAACGTTGCATAGCTAAATTCAAAATTTAAATAAAAAAAACTACTAAATTCTCAACGGGGGGAGCGAAATATTTTCTAACCTTCATAGATGATTTTACCAGATATTTATATATTTTTTAAAAAGCAAAGATGAAGTTCTACAAACATTTAAAAATTTTCAAATCATGGTTGAGAATCAAACAAAGAAAAAAATTAAAATTTTAAGGTCAGACAATGGCTTAGAATATATAAATAAAAATTTTCAAAATTATTTAGAAGAAAAAGGAATTACACACCTCAACAAAATGGTGTGGCAGAACGGGCAAACCGCACAATTGTTGAAATGGCTCGATGTATGCTTCTTAGTAATGAAAAATTACCAGAATCGCTTTGGGCAGAAGCTGTAAATAGTGCAGTATATATACGAAATAGGTCACCAACAAAATTATTGTCAGAAAAAACCCCGTATGAAGTCTGATTTGAAAAAAAACCATCTATTGCCCATTTAAAAATTTTTGGGAGTGAAGCTGTTTTATTAAATAATAAAATAAATAAAAATTTTTTTTAAAAAAACAGCTTTTTTGAACTAAAAAGTAGAAAATAAATTTTTAATAGCAAATATTTCTGTAATTTTCTAAACTATATTGTTACAATCGAGATTTCTTTGAAAAAGTTTATTTCAATATGTCAATTTTTTTATTTAAATTTTGAATTTAGCTATCCAACGTTTTCTTAATATTTTAAAAATTTTGCCGCATTATGATATAATGAGACACTAAGAAGTTCAGCTCATAATATGGATACATATGTATATGAATGAATATATGGCTATTTATGTATGTAGTTATAGATTTATTATTTTTTAATATGTAGGTATTACATTTTACTTTTTTTTCTGTTATTTAGGTACGCTAAGAACTTATTTTTTTTTTTAATATTAAATTTATGCATACAGTCTATTTCAAAAATAGAAATTATTAGCTATGGAACATTCTGAATTTTTTTTTGTTCGTTTATGTTAACCGTCCATTCATATGCGTACATAAAATTTGTTTTTGTTCGTTTATGTTTACCGTCCATTCATATAAATATAACTGTTGCCTACATATTAAAAAATAATAAATCGATAAATCAACTAAATAATAATAGTTGGGAATTTCGGAATTTGGTGTGACTGTATTAGCAGATTTTTAATAGTACAGCACACATAAAAATATGCATACCATTTTTGTACATGTTTGTACCTACATACATATGTAGTAAAAAAATTTGGTTTTAAAAGTATGTAATTGAGAATATATTAAATTGCTTACTTCTAAATGCTAATGTTTTTGAATTAAAAAAAAATTATTTTGCTTTTTCTAGACGATGTAGATATATATGTATGTATGTATATAACATATATTTTATGATTAATTCATAATTATTGTTATTGAAAAGAAAAATATTGTTGTTATTTACTATTTTTAAAAAAGACTGGATTTCTAATTTTTAATATATTCTTTTTGTTGTTTAATGTTTTTACATAATTGGAAATATATTCTTAGTTTTTATACGTCAGAAAAAGGCATTAGTGGTGCAGATCATCATTCCTAATAGATCTTAATTTAAAGGCAGCTCCCAATTTAGATATCAATGTTAGGGCCATAATATGCGATTTTAATATGTTAAGAGTTTCGAAAGAAAATCCCTATTTTAATTATAATTAAGAAAGGAAAAACACATATCTATATAAATATTATAAATAAACACATTGCTTTTATAAATCAAAATGTATACTAAAAATCAACTGATTTGATGAAAAACAAACTTAAATTTAACACTTGCTTACTAAATTTTAAGTAAATGCATATTAAATTTTACACTGTGTTCTCAAGTGCGGCACATTAATTTGTTTACACATTCTTATTCTTTTCAAATTCATCGCTTTCAAACCAAAAATATTTTCGAAGTACATATTTTTTGAAGTATGTACCTACATATATGTACGCATACAATGCAATGGCCTACATAAAAAACAATAATCTCTTATAGAAAAAAAAAACATTTATGTATTACGTATACGTATTGGTGTTGGTTTTGGTGAGTTTAGTAAATTTAGATAAAATGTTTTATTTTGGTTCTGTAAAATTCTGTTAAAAATTCTGTTATATCTTTGTATGAAAATTTAATTGTGAAATTAATCTAATTTCTCTAATGTTTTTCGATATTATTATTTTAAAATCATGTATTGTCATCGGAATCTGATCTAATGAAGAAAATTTCAAGTCTCTAGCTCAACGGGAAGTGTGTTTAAAATGGCTTCTAAGATTCCATTCTTTACCCAACCAAGTTAATAAAAAGCTGTTAAAAAGTAGAAATCAAAATTTGCTCCCAGAGGTATTTCTTGTTACATGATTGGATATGCTAAAGAATCTAAAGGTTATAGATTATACAACCCATCAAATAGAAAAATATACAAGAGTCGAGATGTACGTTTTTTAGAAAAAGTTAATAGTTTCAGTTTAATTGAAAATAATAATATACTTCCAAACAAAAAACTTGAGAGATCTGAAGTAAGTACAACTAATGAAAATGAGTACTCTGATTCGGAATCTGAAAATAGCTATAGTACCGAAAGTGAATATACTGATAAAGGAAACAATCATAATTATGAAAATAAAAATGATGAAATAAATATTAATTTTGATAATAAAGCTTTAATTAAAAATGATGAATATAGTGATATTGTGTAAAATAATGAAGAATGTAAAAATAAAAAATTGAATAACGATACTGAATATAAAAATATCAATGAAAATATAGGAAATAAATATGAAGATACAATTAGAACAAATAAAATAAATAGAAGCACTGATGCTGATGATGAAGATAAAAGCTACAATATAGAAAACGATAAAATAAAAAATAAGGGTGGCAGACCGAAAATATTGAGGACAGGAAAACCAATCCGTCCTAAAATAATTAAACATAAACTTAACCTAATTAAATCCAATGAACTTCAACAAAATCCGTTAACAGTATCTGAAGCGTTATGCAGAAAAGACAAAGATAGATGGATTGAAGCAATGAAAAAAGAATATGAAACCTTAATCAAAAATGAAACGTGGGAATTAACAAAACTACCAAAAAATAGAAGACCGATCCCATGCAAGTGGATATTTAATATAAAAAGAAATAAAGCAGGAGAAATTGACCGATATAAAGCTCGACTAGTAGCTAAAGGTTGTAACCAAAAATACGGAGTGGATTACAAAGAAACTTTTTCACCAGTAGCCAGATTTAGTACAATACGGTTATTATTCGCATTGTCAGTAGAGTATGGATTAATTTTACACCACGTTGATGTTACATCTGCATACTTAAATGGAGACTTGCAGGAAAAAGTCTACATGTATCAACCAGAACAATACTCAGATGCATCCAACAAAGTATGTAAACTCTCTATCTCTATGTAAACTCTAAGAAATCTCTATATGGTCTGAAGCAGTCTGGCAGAGATTGGAATGAAAAATTAGATTGAGTACTTAATGAAATTGGTTTTCGGCGATGTGATAGCGACAGTTGCACATATGTTCAGAAAATTAAAGGTAATTTAAATATTATCAGTGTATATGTCGATGATTTACGTTTAGGTTGCCAATGTATAGATATGATGAACGATATTAAAAAAAAATTAAGCGATGAATTTGATATAGTAAACAAGGGCCCAATTAACTACTTTTTAGGAATAGAAATCGAACAAAATTATGACAACAACACAATTCAAATATCTCAAAAACAGTTTATGAAAGAGCTCGTTTATCGACATAATATGGATGATTCAAGGAAATGCTATACCCCACTAGATCCTGGTACAATTTTAAAAGGGTGCAAAAAATGCAATAATTGCTCAATAGTGAACGAAAAAAACTACCAAGCTCTCATCGGATCAATGATGTACATCGCAGTAGCAACGTTACCCGATATTGCACATGCATTAAGCAAACTATCACAGTATAATAAAAACCCTCACACAGAACATATGGTAGCAGCTAAACACCTACTAAGATATTTAAATAGTGCTCAAGATTTTAAGCTAACATATAAAAAAACAAATAAACATTTATATGGCTACGCCGATGAGGACTGGGCTAGGAACGTTGACGACCGCAGGTCACATACCGGACTAACATTTTTTATAGCGAATGCCCCTATTTCTTGGGAGTCTAAGAAACAACATTCGGTTGTCCTAAGAACTACAGAAGCTGAATATGTAGCACTCTCATTAGCTTCAAAAGAAGCAGTATATTTACGCAATTTTTTGAACGAATTAACTACAACTGAATTAATTAGTGAACCTACTATTATATATGGTGATAACATAAGTGCACAAAATCTTGTTAAGAATCCAGTTCATCATTCGAAGAACAAACACATCGATATACGCATCCACTACGTCAGAGAAGTTCAACAAAAGAATTTGATTACGTTAAAATCCATTCCCAGTGAAGAAATGGTTGCAGATATTCTAACGAAAATTTTGAAAAAAATAAAGCATATGAAACTATTAGCCTTGGAGAATGGAACCTAAATTAAGGTTGAGGGGGGCTGTTGAAGATTGTCTATGGCAACATTAATTTAATTGATACATAAATATAACACTTTATATGAAATGTATATATAACACTTTTAAAAATGTATATAATATACATACACAGAAATTATTTTTTCATTCTATGTTCAAACGTCTTATAATAAACTAATTTTTTACTTTAATTATAAAACAAATCGTTTTCTTATTTAACAGAAACGAACATGCAAGTTAGGTTAAAAATGACAGACAAATCAAGCAGAACGAGAATTAACCATGCTCGCTTAAAGTCTGGCTCTCAGTTATAATTTGTTAACGTTAATATCGAAAAGCTCAGATCTTGAGTTAGTCTCTCTAAACATACGCGAAATAGGCTCAAATTTGCCATAATCTGTGAAATGGTGTGACACATTAAAAAGCTCGACCGATCTCAAATTATTCAGATTTTCTCTAAACCTCATTTATTCGCTAATAGAGGGGGAGTTGATATCACCGCGAACAATATGCAGAACAAATATTACATCCGTCACTAGACGGCGTCACTGGAAGGAGTTTAAATTAATTAAAGAAAGTCTAGCTTCATATAGAGGAAAACGTGATCCTATACGTTTTCCTCTATATGAAGCTAGACTTTCTTTAATTAATTTAAACTCCTTCCAGTGACGCCGTCTAGTGACGGATGTAATATTTGGCCCAAACAAGTTTGCGTAAAGCGAAAAGAAATTTTTTTTGGAACGATTCAATACGTGAAATATCTATATTACGATATGGAGACCATGTACTTGACTGGAGTATTCAAGTATAAGTATTACATAAGTAGTAAAAAGTTGCCTAGTGATATAGGGATCAGAAAACTCTTTTGACCAACGCAAAATAAATCCAAGAGTTGAGTTTACTTTATTTATTATAGAGTTGTAGTGACTCGTGAAATCTAACCTACTATCAAGGATCAGTCCTAAATCAGAAGTTCGATCTGTTCTTTTAATAAGTTGATCGTTAAGGACGTAATCATAATTGATTGTTGAGTTAGCTCGTAACCTTGAAAAGCTCATAATTAGGCATTTGCTAACATTTAGTTTGAGATTGTTCTTTCTGCACCATGAACTAAATTGGGTGAGATCATATTGCAACAACTCACAATCACGACTGGAAGTTATAGTTTTGTAGATTTTGGTACCATCAGCGAAACTAAGAAGACGTGAGTGGAATAAACATAGGGGACTATCATAGGTCGACACTACGAAAAATAAAGGACCTAGATGCCTTGTGGTACTCCTGAATTTGCAACGTAAGTTACAGAAATGGTATATCTAAAAAGGACCTGGTATGATCTATATGACAAATAAGATGATAACCGTTTAAGGCTATAACTTGAAAATCCTACTGCTTTATGCTTTTCAAGGATAATTTTATAGGGAATTAGATCAAAGGCCTCTCTGATATTTGTGAATACCACATCAACTTGCTTTTTAGTTTCCATTGTATTCAAAATATCAGATATGAATTTAATCATATTAGTAACTGTGGATCTACCCTTTTGGAAACCATGTTGTTCTGGTGGAATAAATGGTTGATAATAACCAACAAAATACGAGCACGTTATTTTTTCAAATAATTTGAGAATAGTTGACAGTTTAGCAATGGGTCTATAATTGCTTACATAGCAACGAGCCCCTTTCTTATGTATCGGGTTAATAAATGAAAGTTTTTAGGGCTCAGAAAAATAGCTACATTGAATTGATAAATTGAATAATTTGCAAACGGGACCTACCAATTTTTGGCCACAAAATTTTATTATTATTGGTGGAACTCCGTCGGGACCGTACGTGAAGTCATCTTTTAGAGCTAAGAGGTGAGTTATTAAGATATCTTCAGTTATTACAATGTCTTAATGTCAAAAGTTTGACAGAGAGGGAGGAACTATGTTATCTAAATATAACTGATTTGGCTCAAAAACCCCGTTCTGGTAAGTACTGGAGGAGAATGTGGCAAAAAAATTGAAAACAGTCTGCGAGTTATCTGATGTTGTTTCTTCGTAAGGCAAAGCCGATCGATACCCATCAGTCCTACGTTTACCATTAACAAAATCGTAAAAACGTCGCGGATTAGAATAAAATTAACGACACAATTAATTAGATGTAACGACACAATAAAATACAACTCCGCGTCATTTAATGAAATGGCTAAAGATTATGAAGCCCTCAATACCACCTTGAGCAGAACGTCACTTAAGCAGAATGATTATTTGAAGCAGAATGCAGTGCTCAATAAAGATGAGTCTATCTCTTCATTAAATTCTACTAATGAATCTATCAAATCATTAACTAATGAGTTAAAATCTTCTATTAACTCACACTAATTAATCGACACTACTACTGACGTTGCAGAGAAATTTAATGAGCAGATAGGTTCATTAAGAAAAGAAATTTCGAATATGGGTATGACACTAGATGCTAGTCTTGATACATCTTTTGATACATTTAGATACAACCAAATCTATCTAAGTCGCAACTCAAAAGATATTTGGATTCAGACTGATGAACCTTTCAACTATAGTGCAGATCAGAATGCGTTTGTTTTTAAACCAATAAACTACAATACTGTTAAAAATTCAAAAAATGAAAGTCATGCTGGCTTTTGTTCTGAAACTATCTCATCTGCAGATTCAATTCCAGATTCACCTGTCACGTTTTCAAACCAAGACATTCCTGAAACTGCTTCAAAATCAAGCTTCATAAACAATTCTTTATATAATGAATTACTTCAGTGCAGTGCTGACAATACCAATTTATCTTCACCTAAACTGACTCTATCAACAATAAAAGTTCCACCACTTTCCGCATCTACTTCGACATCTTTGAGCTCTGATACCTTGGATCAATTACCATCTGTAACTAATCCTTCTTCAATTAAAAAATGTTCTTCAAATGCTTCTAAATTGCCAACTAAGAAGGTTCAATTTTAACTTCCGAATGAAAAAGAAATTACTGCAGATCGTAGGCAGACGTCACTTGAGGAAGAATCTAAACCGGATTCGGATCTCCAGTCACTGTATTTTACTAAATTTGCAGCTTACACAACTTCTAATTATCTCAGTAAGTTTTTAAAGAATAAGTTTAATTTAAATACTGTAATTATAGTTAACATTACTCCTAAGAATCTTAGATTTAAACGGAAATATAAATCTTATAAAGTTATGGTACCTCAATCCAAAGTTTGTGAAATAATAAATTACAAACGATGGAAAAAATTTACTATAATAAAGCTTTTTAAAGAAGAGTCTAATTCTAGTAGTAATACACCAAAATCTATTTCACTTACTAATACAAGTTTAAACATTAACACAAACAATAATAACACGCATTCTAAAACACTTCTTCTTAATCTTGTCGCTGTTCCTTTTAGTAATAGAGCTAAAAAGAAATTTCCAATTCAGAGTTCATTATCTACCAATTGCAAAAAGTACTCTAACTTTATCCAAGGAGATACTTTAAGACCGGTTACCAGTAACTATAATATAAATAATAATAAAGTTAATAGTAGTAACAATAATAAATTTAAAAGTAACAATAATAATAATAATAATCGAATTAAAAATAATCAAAATAAAAATAATAAAATTAAAAAAAATAATAATAATAATAAAAATAATAATAATAATAAAAATAATATTAATAATAATAATAATAATAACAATAATAATAATTTTAACGATAATAATAATAAAAATGTTAGAAATGACGATAATAATAATAATAATTATAACGATAATAATGATAATAATAATAATTATAACGATAATAATAATAATAATATTAATAACGACAATAAAAATAATAATAATAATCAAAATAATAACAATACTAATATTAATATTAATAATAATAACAAGAATATTAATAATAATAATAAACTAGTATTACAAGATCCGCTTGTTTCTCCAATAGTTAGAATGACAAAGCCTCCAATTCTCCAATAGTTAGAATGCCCCGTCAAGATTCAGAGATGAGAGGATTCTCTACAACGTTAGACTTTTCCTAGCATATTTACATAATGATTCGTATAACACCGTTATAGAAGGTAAAACTAGGACTCACCTGTCAGTTCTCATTCACAATGAGGGCCTGCCATCTAATTATAAAGATTTATATGATCTTCATCTCAGATATCATAAAAATATAGGCTTCTCTGTTAAAGAGGTCGAAGAGGATCTTAAGGCTTATCGTAGTCATTGCAATAGCAACTACTACAATCATTTGAATCAATCACGTGAGAGTTATAACAAGTTTTTTCGTCCAAACTCTAAGTAATTACTCAAGTTTCAACCAAACTTCAAATCTCATCTCTTTATCTAACGTTACTTACTCTAAAAAAACCTCTCAAACTTTCAACAACATAAACAACATTAAAATGTTTTACCATAATTGTAGTGGTATGAGACGCAAGCTCAAGAAGCTTTTTGTTGATGCTAATTCGTGTAATTTCAGTGTATTAGTTATAACTGAAACATGGCTCAACGATTCGTTTACAAACGAGGAAATTCTTGATGGTAATTGGTCCATTTACAGAAAGGATCGTGATTATCTTTCTGCAAATTGTTCGCGAGGTGGTGTTCTACTTGCTGTAAAGAATAACTTATCTAGTATACCATTAATCACTGGTACACATCAATCTTTTGATCACCAATTTGTTAAAATAAAATTAGGTACAAATAATTTATACCTAGGTATTGTTTATTTCCCTCCGAACTCTGACAATTCCTCATATTCTGATTTTTACAGTGTATATCACAATATTATTTCAGAAATGCATGAGGATGACTCAATTTTTGTGTTTGGCGATTTTAATCGTCCTTCTATTTCTTTTATCGTTGACAACGCTGATAATTTGTTATTACCGATTAACTTTCATGACGAAATTGACTTCGGTCTTATTAGCGAGTTCTACGGTAACGATTTACAACAAATTATCAGTTATCCTAATTGTAATAATAAGTGGTTAGATCTTGCATTTTCAAATGCATATGATAGAGTATCGGTTAAACTCGCTGATGATGTTGATAATCTTTTTACCAACTCTGCTCATCATAACGCACTTATTTTCGAGTTCTCCACTTCTATCGCACTCTTGGCCAAATCTTACAATAATGAAATTGTATACGATTTTTTTAATGCTGACTATCAAAGTATTAATTATGCTTTGTCATTAATGACATGGGACGAACTGTTAGTTCAACATGATATCAATTTTCTAATCTCTATCTTTTACTCAAATCTGTTTTAAATTATTGATGCCTTTGTTCCTAAAATTCGCAAAAAGCATAAAACAACAGAACCATGGTTAGATAGAGATCTTGGAACACCATGCGACGACTTATTGAATATGTATAAGCAACTTGCAATTGAATTTAAACAAAAAGCCAATGCAGCATATGAAAACTATGACACGGATATTGGCAACAAACTTGTTACTGATCCTAAAAAATTTTTTGATTTTGTTAGCACAAAACGGAAATTATTTGGGTATCCCAATTCAATGATATCAAAAGACAATGTGGTTTCTGATTGCCCAAAAGAAATTTGTAACTTCTTTTTTGATCATTTTCAACAAGTTTATCGTCCAACAGCACCAGTTACCACATCGACTAATTCCTTATCTAATAGCTCAAATTTGCTATTTACAGACGTGTATCTTTCTGAAAATGATATTCTTCAAGCAATTTTGAGCCTTGATATAAAAAAGAGCGCTGGTCCGGACTTAATTCCTCCAAAATTTTTACATAATTGCTCTCACAGTCTAATCTTCCCTCTTCATTTTATTTTCAATAAGTCACTTTCAATTGGGATTTTCCCAAAAAAGTGGAAATCCTTCCACTTAACCCCTATTTTTAAAAAAGGGGATAGAGCATCGGTGGAAAATTTTCGAGGTATAGCAATCCTTTCGACTATACCTAAATTATTTGAAAAAATTGTCGTTGATAGAATTACTCCTATCATAAATGCAAAACTAAATGAACAACAACATGGTTTCAGAAAAGGTCGTTCAACTACTACGAACCTGATGGTTTATACATCTGAAATCCTGAATCAAATGGAGAAAGGGTACTAAATTGATGCAATTTACACTGATTTTAGCAAAGCTTTTGATCATGTAGATCAGTTCATTTTGCTAAACAAACTATCAACTTTTGGCATTTCGGGTTCATTTCTTGAGTGGCTTAATTCTTATCTTATAGAAAGAACTCAAAATGTTAAATTTCGTGGTGTATTATCCAACACCATCGGGGTCACTTCCGGTGTACAGCAAGGCAGCCATTTAGGCCCGCTTCTGTTTAATGTTTTTATTTCAGATCTTTCGGAATATCTAAGCAATATACCTCACATTTCGTTTGCTGATGACCTAAAAATATATCAAGTGGTTAAAGATAATTCTGATGCAGCTAAACTTCAATCAAGCTTATCAGTGTTACAAGCTTGGTGCACGTCAAATAAATTAGAACTCAACATACAGAAATGTAAGGCTATAAGCTTTACACGTAAACGGTCTTCTTTAATATATGACTACAAAATAGATAATGTAACTCTTGAAAGGGTTATTAGCATTGATTTAGGAATTCTTCTCGATAATAAACTTAATTAAAATCTTCACTATGATCTAATAGCTTCAAAGGCTAATAAAATGTTAGGTTTCATTAAGAGAAGAGCTAAAGAATTTAGCGACTTAGCTGTGACTAAATCTCTTTATTGTTCCCTAGTTCGATCTATCTTAGAATACGGTAACATTGTTTGGGATGCTTTGCAGTTCATTCCAATAGAATCGAATCAGTTTAAAAGCAATTTCGTTTATTTGCATTAAGGAATCAATATAACCCTTTTGATTTTGCTAATCTACCTAGTTACACTACAAGACTTAATTCATTAAACTTGCTTTCTTTATCTTTACGTAGACAACTATTGTCATCATGCTTTACTTTTGATATTTTGAATAATAGTATTTCTATTCAATCTCTTAATAACAAGTTTAGACTTAACGATAGTGTTAGGCAAACTAGAAATACTAAATTTTTAATGGACTACAAACATAATACAGAGTACGGTAGAAATTAACCCATCAATAGATGTTGTACTAATTTTAACAAAATTAGTCATCTCTATTTTACATCTATCTCCAGAATTACTTTCAAACACATTGTACAACTACATTTTTCCAATTTAATGACCTTAGACAATTAATTCTTACTTAGCAAAAAAAAAATTTCTTTTTAATTATGATATAATTTTAAACATTTATTGTATTGCATTATAATACAACTAATGTTTTTTATTTAGATCATTTTTATTGTACATTTTATAGATAGTAATTTAATGCTTTTAGGTATTGTTAATAAAAAAAAATTCATTTTTTTTTTTTTTTCAATTTTACTTCTACGTAATTATTTACATTTTTTTACATAAAATGTTAAATTGATTGTCATTATATGTATGTACATATCTGTACAAATATCATATTTCAATTTTTTTGTTAAAATAAAGTGGTTATTGTATTTTAAATAAAAATTAAGATAACAATAATTATAATAATAAATTAACTTTTTTTATTATTTAAGTTATTATAAATTTAGTTTTAAGTCATTGTTTTGTTTAATTTTAATAATAAGCATTAAGTTAAGAATTTTTTTTGTAACGACCTTGTTTTGGTTTTGTTTAATAAAAAAAAAAAAAAAAAAATTGCGATTTAATTCTGTCAATATAATTTTTATATAAGGTATCAGATAAAATTTTGAATCTATTATAGATATCAAGAAAGGTGTTATAGTGGACAATGAAATTAGTTTCCATATATTTTTCCCATGAATAATTTCGTTTGTTACTCAGAGAACACAATTCTTTAGATGACCTTGGCGCTGAGTAGTTAAAGTATTCATGAGATTATGTAAGAACTGCATAGCGAAAACATGTTGTTAGCATCTCATAAAACCGTTTAAGGCTGATGTTCAGCTTTGATGAGGAAAAAATTCATTCCACATTGAGTCTATAACGAGTTTAAATATGTGAAATCAGTTTTGGGAAAATCAAACTTTAGATAATTCTGAGAAATAGAGGGTTCATTGAAGGAGTTAACATTCAGAAATATATCTAGGGTGACAGTCATCTATATTAGTGAAAATTAATTCACTGGGGGATGCCCAACAGTTGTCATGATCTGAAGAAAAGAGAATATCTAGATGTTTGCTTAAGTTGTTTGCGACACAACTGAATTGCTGTAGATCAAGGCTATTTAAGTCATCCATAAAAATTGATTCAAAGTTAAGTGAAATATTATCTGCAATTAAGAAATTATTTGTATCAAACCATAACCACTTAACGTTTGGAAGATTTAAATCACCGAGAACTAGAAGACTATCAAAAGTAGCAAGTTTACGGTAAATATTATTTACAGAAATAATGAGCTCATTATAACTCTCAATTTTGTTTAAATTACTAGGTAAAA